>QJPP01005368.1:0-111989 GCA_003996215.1 Jaltomata sinuosa | reverse complement strand
TCCCACACACAAGATTTGGGACTAGGTAAGCGCTCACACTCACAAACGATTTCAAAAAATGCACATGCGATACCATAGGCTTGCCCTTACTATTCTATTTCAGTTCTTCAGAAAGCCGCTCAGGATTACTACAGGACTTGTTTTGGCTTGTAATGAGGCTTCGGGTGCAGGTAGGATACATTTAGGGGTTAGTGACTAAGCCCTCCTTGGAACTATCGACGTCTTATTACCACATAACTTACTTTGTCCATCCTTATTCACCTTTATATTTCCTTCTTTCTAGCTACAGGTGCGGCCTCTTTATTTTGACAATTCTTTTTATTTCTTTTTCGATCTTTTTCATCTCTTTTTATTTTTCTTTTCATTTCTTAGGCACACACCCGAATTTTCATTCTATTCCCAACCAATCTTCACTATCCTCTTTTTCTTACCATTCACCTCTATAGTAGCCACCCTCAACTTAGGCTGATTGCCTGGGTTGAGGTGCACAATGTCCTTGGAAGGACCAGGGCCAAAACAGGGTTTACCTCTATGGTAGCCACCCTCAACTTAGGCTGATTGCCTGGGTTGAGGTGCACGATGTCCAAGGAAGGACCAGGGCCAAAATAGGGATTCAAAGCTAAACAGGAACGGTGACAGGTTATTGAAAGAACAAGGTCAATTATGGCTCAAACGGGGATCAAAGGGATTATTTATATTTGGACGGTCTTATAGGTTAAGTGGACTGCACACAAAAAGGGCCTGTGATCCTTTCCTAAGCAACCAACTTCAAACTTAACAAAATAGACCAGGCAAGTTCTAGATGCATGCACAGAGTACGAATTTATAACATAATCTCAAACACATACTTGGCACCAAGAAACTATATCACTACCAACTATCAAACAACCGCTCGGCTTAAGCATACTCATTCTAATCATAATCACACAATGACATTCAAGGATCCAGACAGTCAATCGTTTCAACATAAGTATAAAACCAGAAAATTTTTAAAGGGGCCTCATTTTTAGTCAAGAAAAACGCCATGCTCATCACTATAGACACTAAAAAAAATTTAAAATAACAACCTAAACATGCCGGTTCTACTAGATAGCACACCGGAGGGAAAAGAAACACGGCAACAAAAACCCTCGGTGGTGACTCACAGGTTTCCCCACGAATTAATTAGACTATAATACAATAACAATTTATGGGTTGCCTCCCATACAGCGCCTGATTTAACGTCGCGGCACGACGCGGGTGTCTTGATTACTCAGACTTCATCAAGATACCTCAGACTTAATAAACAACCGTATGCACAACTATATACCCTATAATAAATAAAAACAACAAATAAAAGTAAAAGCAGGAAAGTATGACTAAGAGTCAAATAAACACACCAGACTTAATAAACAACCGTATTCCCCGGCAACGGCGCCACTTTTTTGATAACGCCCAAACTACACCTCAAATTAACGAAGCGTAAGCGGTCGTAGTCAAGTAAAGAACCCAACAAGGTTGGGGTCGAATCCCACAGAGAATATGGTGAAGATTAAGCCTTTAGTGAAGTACGTGACTGATGGTCAATAGTTTCCGGTAAATAAAGGGGGGGGTTTTGTAATCAACGTGAACAAAAGCAACAATATTGTAGAGAAGTAATCAGTAGGAGAGAATGAACTAGGGACGTGTTCACCATGGCGTTGTAACAATGTCGATTCTAGGCTTAACCGGGTTCTTTCTATATGCGTATCACGATGTGATTGCGTCAATTGTATCGTCTAAACGTCTCTCGACCAAATAAACAAATTTCCTTTTTTATTCTCTCGACCTCGAAAAGATGTGCTTTTTAGATTTCAATCCTAACATCAAGTAGATTAATCCAGTTACGGCATTAATCATTAAGACGAGAGTTGGTAGTCTCGAATCCTTGTCGTTAATCAAGTTTCCCGGTTTTAATCTATTTACTCAAGCAAATAAAACCTAGGCATGTTCTAATGTTTGCAACCACTAGAAAACGTGACATAAAGTATGATTAACAACGTGACTACATGTAAATTGAACCCGTCGCTACCCGGAATCTATATCGCTACTTTAGCCATGGCTCCCACAACCCTAGTTGCGGGAGTTTTAGTTACTCATGCTCGAAGAAGAAAAGAAGAATTCATAATAAAGGAAAGAAGATTCTTACAATATGATGAAAATACTCTTCAATAATCCAAGACAAGAAACCAAGAACTCAAGAACGAATCAAGAACACGCTTGCAAGATCAAGAAACCGTGTTGCTTGCGCTCAAAGTCTCGCTCAACCTCCTAAAACTATTGTAACAAAACGTGTAAAAACTAATTTAAAAGGTGATGTCTAAAATAAACCTAACATAGGGTATTTATAGGAGTCTAGGAAACCAATCCCAAAAACGCTCGGATTCCGCATCGCGCGTCTACCTTAACTTGACGGCCAGGCTGACGGACCGTCAAGCCAGTGACGGACCGTCGCCTGGACCGTCACTGCTAACCAGTGATGCTGCCTCAGCTGCCTTGGTGTGACGGTCACTGTGACGGATCGTCACATGTGTGACGGGCCGTCACTCAGGCCGTCACTCTTATCCAGAACGCTCTTTTTCACGTATTTCCTTCCGTTTCCACGTTTGTCTCCATTTCCTGAAAATACAACATAAAAACATCAAAAACGACAACGGTTGCTTGAAAACGTACGATTGTTCTTAGTTTAAAGGAGTCGAAAGTGACGTAAATTAGCGGCACATCAAATATTATTTAAAGAAGGCTAAAATTGAAAGAACGTCATTAATATCTTCTTGATTACTCCTCCGTTTAAAATTACTTGTCACTTTTTGACTTGACACACTCATTAAGAAAACAATAATTGGCACAGTGACTTTATCATATTATCCCTATTAATTGGTACTAGTTGTAGTTGACCATTTGAGATTTCAAAAAGTCTTACTAAATAAACTAAGGGTAAAACAGAAAATTTTATTTTGTCTTTTCTTGATATGTCAAAAATAACAAGTAAAAATGAAAATAAAAAATAAAAACAAGTGACAAGTAATTTTGAACGAAGGGAATATTTATAACACCACTTATTTAGGAATAAAATAGATAAAAGAATCACTTATTTAAAAATGAAAGAAATAATAAAATCAAAATCCTGAAACCCCCCCTGTTTGTTTATTAGTCAAACTATGTTAACTTCTTCTAGATATTTGTAACTATAAAAACAAGGACAACAACAAGAGTTCACCATTAATATTTCACCAAGTTTTCATTTCCAATCAAACAAAAATGGCAGAGTCCCCTGCTACCTCAGGTTCTTTCTTTTTCTCTTTCTTTCTTCACACTTGAAATATAGTCTAAACATTTTATTTTAAGAAAATATGTATCACTTGTCCTTCTTGATATATGGAAAAAAAAGTTGTGATTTTTTATTTTTTTTAGTTTTGCTTTTTTGATGAAGGAGAGCTTTTGGAGCAACAGTAAAGTTATCTCCGTGTGATATATATGTGATGTGTTCAAGTCGTGAAAACAGTTATTAATGCTTGCATTATGTTGGGCTGTCTACATCCCACTTCTTGGGATGCGGCGCTTCACCAAGAAACGGTAAAGTTATCTCCGTGTGACATATAGGTCATGTGTTCAAATCGTGAAAACAGTTACTAATGCTTGCATTAGGTTATACTGTCTATGTCACTCTTTCTTGGGGTGCGACCCTTCTCTACACTCTATTAACGCGAGATATTTTGTCCACCTGACTGTCCTTGCCTTTTTTTGATGAAATAGGTTGTTGGACTATATGCCCTTGAAGCTACAAAAAGTTGACAGAATTTGAGTGATAATAGTCCAACACCAACCTATGTTGCTTGGACTCTTCAAAAATGCCGTCAGATTATATGTGCCAACTACCAACTACCACTACATAACCAGTACAAGTACGGAATAACTCTGTGTCACCAACACAACAAATGATCGAGAAGAAATCACCTATCGTTTTCTATATTTCGAGTACTTTGATATCTCATGATTTTCGTCTAATTTACTTCATCGACCACTGCACCACACACCATTGGATACCAAAGTCAAAAAATAGTTAATACTAGAGTACTATTTTTGGCATTAAAAGGTAGTAACTATATTGTTGTTTAAATTTGGTAAATGGAAGGTAGGTAGGTAAACATTAATTTGTTTCATTCTTTCTATTAATTTTGTTTAGTCATGCATTGTTCATGAAATTCTTAACTTGTTTTCTTGATCTTTAGCTCGAAAAATTAGTAACCATATGTTAAAATTTCCAGGTATGACTGGAAAATTACTTGTAATTTTCTTCATTGGGTTGTTGGCATTTGTTTATCGAGCGATTACGCCACCTCCTCCGAGAATTTGTGGTTCATCCGGTGGCCCTCCGATCACTGCACCGCGTATAAAACTCTCCGATGGAAGGCATTTGTCATATAAAGAACAAGGTGTTTCGAAAGATGAAGCAAAGTACAAAATTGTGTTCATTCATGGTTTTGATTGTTGCAAACATGATGTTGTTATTGCCAACAGCCTTTCTCATGTAATTCCCTTTTTACCCTTCTCTTTTTCTTTCCGTTTCCTCGAAAAATTATACTGTGCAGATAGAGGAAAAAATGAGTTTTTTTTCGATTTTTATATAAACTGTTGAATCGTCTTGATATTGGAAAGCATTCTAGTGTTTGTTTTTGCCTTGCAGCCTTTCCCCTGTAATGTCCTGTTACCTTGCAATCTTGTAGGCAGGGGCGGATCTGGGTAGGAATAAGGGGTTTTGTTGAATACCGTTCGTCAAAAAAAAAAATTACTGTGCAGATAAAGGAAAAAGATGAATTTTTCCAACATATATATAAACTGTTGAATCGCGTCGAAAAGATTCTAATATAGTGACAAAGGGGGTTCAAAATTTAAGTTTGGTCACTAGTTATTGTAGTTTCTTTCTGAATCCCCCTTACTATGTTGCTCGAACTCTTCAAAAATACCGTCAGGTGCGTGTTGGATCTTCCAAAATTAGTGTCTTTTTGGAAGATCCGACACGGGTGCGACAGTATTTTCAGAAAGTCCGAGCAACATATTCCCCTTGTATATAAATTCCTGACTCCGCCACTGCTACGTTTAAACATCAAATTGAAAGTTAAAAGCTTCTCCTTTTTTTCAAGTAGTTTCTTTCTGAATCCCCTTGCTATGTTGCTCACACTTTTCAAAAAGTGTGTCGAATCCTCCGAAAATATTATTTTTGGATGATTTGATACGGGGTGCGACCACATTTTCGGAAAGTCCGAGCAACATACTCTCCTTGTATATAAATTCCTAACTCCGCCATTGCTCGTAAAATCTTGCAGGATGTTATTGAGAGTTTGGGAATATACATTGTGTCAATTGATAGACCTGGTTATGGAGAAAGTGATCCTCATCCACAAAGAACACCAAAGAGTTTAGCTCTTGATATTGAAGAATTTGCTGATCAATTGGATTTGGGATCCAAATTTTATGTTGTTGGATTTTCCATGGGTGGACAAGTTGTTTGGGGCTGTCTCAAATATATTCCTCACAGGTATTGTTCATTTAAAATGTTTTTCTTGAGTCGAGAGTCTATCGGAAATAACCTCTCTACCTCGCACAAGGTAGGGGTAAGGTCTGCTTATGCCATTATTGGGTTCGATATCTTTTAATGCATACATAGGGTATGAGCCAAAGCTACTGAGTTCATCTGAACTCATAACTCTAAGCTACGTTCCTCTGACTATCCAAAAATGTTGTCGTACCCGTATCAGATCCTCCAAACTACACTAATTTCAGAGGATCCCGACACGCACATGTTAGCATTTTTGAAGAGTCCGAGCATCATACACTTTTAAAGCACATCCAACCCTACTATCACATGTTATTCAGTACTTTTTTTTCAACTCGTAACTTTAAGCTATGTTGCTTCGACTCTCCAAAAATGTTGTCGCACCTGTAACAGATCTTCCAAAACTGCACTACTTTCGAAGGATCCGACGCGCACACTTTTGAAGAGTCCGAGAATCTTAGTCTTTAAAAGTACATCCACCCCTGCTATCACCTGTTAAAACTCACTATTTTTTTTCAACTCGTAACTTTAAACTATGTTGCTCCGACTCTCCAAAAATGCACTACTTTTCGATACGCACCAATTAACATTTTTAAAAAGCCCGAACAACTTTAACTTTCACCTAGCTACTATCACATGTGAAATTAAAGTTCACCGTTAGCGCAAATTTTTCTTCTATACTGTCAGTGTATATAACGTAACGTAAATCGTGTTGTAACAGATTGGCAGGGGCAGCACTACTAACACCTGTGGTTAACTATTGGTGGCCTGGTTTCCCATCAAATTTGTCAACAAAATCATATTATGATCAACTTTTGCCAGATCAATGGGCACTTAGAGTATTTCACTATCTTCCATGGCTAACTTATTGGTGGAACACACAAAAGTATTTTCCATCTTCTAGTGTTGCAGCTCATAGCCCTGATATATTTTTAACTCAAGATATGCAATTAGCACCAAGATTTGGAGCCTCACAAGAACAATACCGGGTAATTATAACTTTATGATTTAGTATACTTCTTGTTAATTTGGCATAGTCTGGATAGACGCGGATTCAAGATTTTAATTTGACGAGTTCAATCTTTAATGTTCTTAGCACTCAACTCATTACGGTTTTGAAATCATGGGTTCGGAGTTTAATACCCCCTTTGTTCCACTTTAGGTGTTTGGTTGACTTGGCACGAAGATTAGGAAAGAACGATCGACTTTCGTCTAATTATTGGCATATATGTAGCTTCAAGAATTTAGTTTGATAGGTTTAGTCTTTATATTCTTACTATTGAACTCGTTACAGTTTTGAAATCATGGGTTCGGAGTTTAGGTGTTTGTTTGACTGAGCACGAAGATTAGGAAAGAACGACCGTCTTTCGTCTAATTATTGGCATATATGTAGATTCAAGAGTTTAATTTGATAGGTTTAATCTTTATGTTCTTACCACTGAACTCATTACGTTTTTTGAAATTATGGTTTGGAGTTTTATACTTCCTAGTCCTTTCGTTTCGACTTAAGTGAACCTATTTGACTAGACCTAAAGATTAGGAGAGAAAGAGAGAAAGAAAGACTTTTGAAACTTCTTGTCTTATTCGTATTATGATATTTTTTTGGTTAAATAATCATGTAATTAAGAAAAAAAAATGAGAAGTCTAAAGTTGGTTTTCTATATAAAATGGGATTATTCTTTCTACTTGACACAGATTAAAAATAAAATAATGTCACAAAAAATGGAACAAGTGGAATATTCATTATAAATTAGTGACTTTTTGAATATGCAAACATGTTAAATTTTTTGTAAAACCTCTTTGTCAAAAATACAAGGTGATTTCTTCTTGTCTGTCTAAGTTTTAACGGGCAGAGTTATCCGGTACTTGTATTAATCATAGGTAACAAGTACCTGTTAAAATAATTTGCTGAGGTGCACATAAGCTGATCTGGACACCATCGTCATAAAAAAAACACCGTATCAAAATTACTAAGTTTAGCTGAACTCGTAGAACTCATATTACATTCGCCTTTTAACCTATATTCCTCGTGATGCGATTATTTTCTATTTTATTCTATTTCAAAAAGAATGTATATTAGTTATTAAGTATCACTTATTTGTTAATTAATCCTCAGGCACAAATTAGACAACAAGGGGAATTTGAATCACTTCATAGAGATGGAATTGTTGGATTTGGTACATGGGAATTTGATCCAATGGAATTAAAAAATCCATTTGATAAAAATAATGAAGGATTTGTTCATGTATGGCAAGGTGATGAAGATGGACTTGTACCTGTTATTTTACAAAGATATATTGCAACAAAATTACCATGGATTCAATATCATGAAATGAAAGATGGTGGACATTTATTTCCTTATGCTGATGGAATGGGAGATAAAATTATCAAGACATTTTTACTTGGTGAAAAATTTGAAGTATAAAGATCGATATACGGGGAAATATAGGCGTTCGGATATGATTTGGTTGAATTTCAAAAAAAAAAGGGATTGAAGTCGAAGTTGAAAAAAGATATTTGAAAGTTGATCCAAATTGATCACATGTTATGTGTATTTGTGTGATGTGTATAATGGCATTAGTTGGGGCCTTGTCCTTGCTGAAATTAATACAAATGCATCATCATGAATGTACTCTTGTTATTGTAGTTTTTTTGTATTGTCGAAATTAGGAATTTCGTTAAAAGTATTTAAGATATATTTGTATCAAAGTTATCGAATATCATCATTGAAATCGAAATCGAAAAGAGAAAAACTAAATCATGTAAAATTTAATTCAGTAATATTAGTATCATGACATTTTAAAAAAATTGAAATATCAGATTGCAATGTTTTTAATATCATACCGAATCGATCGATGAACACCTCAAATTAAATCATAACAATGATAGGGAACAGCCTCAAATGGCATGATACATGTTTTTATTTTTTTATTTTAAAATAAACCTCTAAATTGTCCCAGACTTTAATGCATGATGTAGCTACCTCGAGGTGGGATATATAAGATAAGATTCCTTTATATTTAATCGTCTCGGGTATATATATATTCTGAATATGAAAAAAATCTTGTTATAAAACGCTTTTCCTTTAATTAGGTCTTACATGAGCCGCATTTAAATTAATCGAAACTTCAATATGAATATCGAACACCAGAAACCAAAAAAAACTTATTTTTCCCCCTACATCTCCACTTGATAGACTCATTTTTGATATACAACAAGACTCAAAACAAGAAGACTTCATTAATTAATTAAAATAACTAAAACTACTAAATAAAATATTAATGACGTTCTGATCCATGCTTTTCGTTAGATAAACACTCCATTAAAAGAATTATTTTTAAAAAAATCAGATGATGACACTTATATAAAAGTACTTAAGTATTTCAATGTCAAAAGTTATCGTAGGATGATTGTGATCCTTCTATTCTTTATTGAAGGTTTATATTACAAATTTGAGAATGAATAACTTCTTGCTATGGAGCGTTTCACTCCTCTGAGTTGGCCTACTTGACATGAATTCAGATATTCCAATTTTATCGATATCGGCCGCTCAAAGAAACAAACTTTTCTTTATAGTTAAGTACTCACTCTATGCAATTTATGTGACACATTTTTTTTAAAATATATTTTTTCTAAAAGATACATTTTTCTTTTTGAAAATTATTCAACTTTAGCATCCTCAATTATTCATCTTTTTGATATATACTTGATATACATATCAAAAGTGTTTTTTTATCTCTTCTAATGTGTCCAGTCAAATATGATTACATCGAGACCGCAAGCAAGCTAAAAGCTTTAGCCAATTAAGCTATTATTAAACGCATTATGTATTTGAAATTTACTGATTCAATTAATTTGAATTAGCGGCATATAAAGCTTATTAACGGGAGAAGCACTCCTATAATAAAATATTTCATTCTCAAAACTCAAACTCGATACGTCATAATCTTTCATGATTCATGTGATGTAGAGCATGAAACAAGCCCATGCGGCCACCATTTAGTAATGTTTTTATCAATTCTATTTAGCTATACGTTTCCAACACATAAAAAAGGTTGATTGCAACTAAAGAAAACCATTTGAATATTTGAAAAAATGAAGTCTATGTCAAATTATTTGAGTTTACTATTTGGGGTCACAATTATGCTTGAAGTTTTATGATAGTGACAATTGAGAGATTAGATTTGATTTTGGTTTAGATTTTTGGAAATTAGGTTCGGAATTAATGTCTCAGTTTCAAGTCCTGAGAATAAAATTGCCTCTAGTAAAGGACCATTTTATTTCCCAAAATGAAACTTCCCACCGCGAATTAATATTAGTTTGACCCTAAGCGGATGTCGAACATCAGATGAGAAACAAAAAGAAAACAAAGAGGGAGAGAGGAGAGGGTTGATTTACGCGGAAGTGTTCTTTTGAGGCTATCATTTAGATTTTGTCTCTATTTAAAAAAATTATGCAAATTATTGAGAAATTACCCTTCGGGAAAATGTTAAACTCGAGTTTAACATTTGTTGATATGTTGTTCAACCTTACAAATAAAACATTAGATTGTCGTCTACTTAATGTTTGTGATGACTTACAATATTTTTTACTGTCGTCTAACATTTTCTCGTAAGAGTTTTAATTTGCTCAAAAAAAGTCTTTACACCATGATCTAAAAAGTTAATAAATTATAGAAGAAATTAAAAAAAAAGAATCGTGTCTTAAATAGTTATTCCAAAAAGGGATAATCGGCGAAAATTTCTGGAGAGGAAGAGGTTTAAATAGCCCACTCTCTGGTTTCTTCCATCTTTCATTACCTAGGCCCAGAACTAATTCCAAGCCCAGTATATATACATTAGCAGCCCAAAAGCCCACAAAATTCATATCTTTTCTCTTTAGATTCTCACCCGATGTTTGGTATCCATAATATCGGGGGCCCAACTAATCAAAATTGGCATCGTGTAAGGTCCATCTAAGGAGAAAACGCTCTCAAACATGAGTTTTTACATACCCTGTACTCGAACCCGAAATCTATGATTAAGGGTGAAGGGATCTTATACCTCCCACCATAACCCTTATTTGGTAACAACACCCTAGTTAAATAATGAATGAGATTAAAAAATAAGATTGGAATAGTAAATTAGACTCAGAATGACGAGGAATCTTAGTAGCTCAGTTGGTTGACTACTTGAACTTTCACTTTGCTGGTGAGTGTTCGATTCCCCATTTTGTAATTCCCTCCCTCATTTCCCCTTCCCCTACCCCCAATCTTTGACCCCAAAAAAAAAGACAATCACAATCGAGTTGACCCATTTCGAGCAAACTCAAGGGAGTCGAGTAGAAGCCCACTAAGCCCAAATATTGGGCCTAAAGGGCGTTCAACCACATGACTGTAAGGAAAGGATCCAACTTTTCGTGAAAGTTGGCTGATTTACGGAAATGTCCCCTTTTAGTTAGGCCTTCACTTAATAAATTACACAAACACAAGATCTAGTTTCTTCTATCTTTCATTCCCTAGGCCCAAAACTAATTTCTAGCCCAATATATCTACATTTGCAGCCCAAAAGCCCACAAAATTCCTACTCTTCCTTGGTGATTTTTTGTAGCCCAAAAGAAAACTCTATGTCTCCTTCAAAAAAAGCTCTCCAAATAATAACAACATACTCCCTCCGTCCCATTTTATATGAGTTACTTTGACTTGACACGGACTTTAAGAAAGAAAGGAAGACTTTTGAAACCTGTGGTCTAAAATGAGTCTTAGATGTTTGTGTGGTTGTAAATCATTTCATTAAGGGTAAAATGAGCATTTTAAAGTTAAATTGTTACTAAATATACAAATGTGTCATTCTTTTTGGGACTGACTAAAAAGGAAAGTGAATCATATAAAGTGGGACAGAGGGAGTATTTTTCTTGGTTTCTCGCCCGATGTTCTGGATCTGTATTAGAGCCCCCGACTAATTTAATTTCACTTTGCATAATCATTTAAGGGGAAATCGCTCTCTAACATGATCTTTTTACCTATTCAGTACTCGAACCCGAAATCTATGAATAAGTTTGAAGGAATCCTATACCTCCCACTGCAACCCTTATCGATAACAACACTTAGTTAAATAATGGATGAGATAAAAGAAAGATTTGCATAGTAATTCATGACTGCATTGTATATGTGAATCTAATAAACATCATCCACTATTATTACAAAATATCTATGACTAAACCATGTGATAAAAAGATTTCAATGACTACTTTCGAAAAAAAATCTGTTTGGAAATGACAGTCTATTTTACCTAACCATAAATGAAAAGAGAAAGTGATTTCATTTTATAAAATGTCAAGGTGATTTAATATTAGTATTTATATTGCATAGTGATGGTACAAATGTAGGAGGAAAATGTTTTCTATGGAGAAAAATATTTTCTAGGAAAATAAGTGATTTCTTACTTATTTTCTAAAAAAGCGCTTACTTTCTTAGTAGCGAAGAAAAGGAGCTGAAAGTCACTTGACTGTAAGGAGAGGGCAGAATTTTTCTCGTAGTAATAATGGCGTGGGGGTAGGGTAGGTAGGTGGGAGTGGTGGGGGTGGCGGTGGCGGTGGGGTAGGTGGTTTTGAGGGTGGGAGGAGACAGTATTGTTTTCCCTGCTTTTTTTAAGGAAATCATTTTTCTTATTTTTAAGGAGCTTATTTTTCGAAAGAAAATAAACTGAAAAAAATCTATTTTTTCTTCTCAAATCAGAACTAAACCAAATGAAACTATAATTCTATATAATAGCTTACAAACTCTTAGTATTAAACTCTCTTCTTAATAATTAATTTAATTGTCCTTTTCAATTTTACCAAAAACCTATAGAATTACTAAATTGAATATATTGTCTTACAAAGTAAACAATTGTCAATTTTAGTTTTCTGTTTTATTATATTTTAAAAGTATCTTTATCTAATCCAATCACTATTAGTGACGACATTGACCGTGTAACTTGATAAACATCAAAGTTTAACTCAATTATTTAAGAAAAATTATCACAAGACTTTTTTAAAAAATAATTGTGAAAGTTGCCCAATCGTCAATCGCCACGCAAGTCAATTGATTACCTTATGTTTGAAGTTTGAATAACCATTCATTCGGCCTCAATGAGATATTTTAGGTTCGAACTTTGAAAAATGGTGTTTTCTTGTTAAAGAAATGCGTCCTGTAACAAAGTCAGGACTTACAATAATACAATATATCTAGTAATCTAATAAGTAGGGTTTGGGGAAGGTAGTGTGTACGCAAACCTTACCACTACCTTGTGGGGTAGAGAGGTTGTTTTCGATAGAACCTCGCGCTCAAGTAAAAACATTACCAAGTAGTTCTAAAAAGGAAATAACGAGCTAGAAAGAAGAAGTCAAGACAAAATGCTAAAGAAAACATGACAAAGCGTACTAAAAGAGGAACCGTCACTACAACAAAATATTATGATAATCTCTGTGCAAGAAACATCAAATATAGTCCCAGAAATGGAGTAACAAGAAACTCTCAAAGTAATACTACAACTACTAATACGAAGAAATAAGCGAGACAACTCTCCACAATCTAATTGACCATCTATCCTAATTCGTATCTTTCATAACGATTCTATCTAAGATCATATTCTCGGTAAGCTGAAGTTGTATCAGAACTTACTATAAATATTTTCATATATTCAAACTCTTTCATTTTCAATGAACTATATCATTTAGATTCCATGAATTATTTTTTGTCCAGCAGAAAAGATTCCATGAATCACTTTCACCAATCCAAGTAGTAATTTATAACACATCATTTTCATGTTCACATCAATGGTTCCAAAAATTGTCCCAAAAATTTAATTGCGTCACGTTATTGTCAAGCAATTGACTTTATTCAAATAAATCGGACAAAACATTGTTGCTCATAAATATTTTTGTATTTTTTTCCCTATTAAAAAAAGATGTTATTTCCTCTTACACAAAGATAATAGTTCTATTTAATTTTTGTGATTACAACAATAACAATATACTCGGTGAAATCTCATAAGTGGGGTGTGGAAAGGATAGAGTGTGTGCAGACCTTACTATTATCTCGTGAAGGTAGAGAGGCTGAAAGTCCATCGACTCAAGTGTGACAAATCCAAATACAAAGAAGAAAATAACAGTGAAAAAAACATAACAATTATTAAGGGAAGTAGAGCAAAGCCTACAAGAAAGAAACAAAAACTACGACAAAAAGGTGAGATATTTTTTTATTTTCTTTTGTGATTAAAGAAGTTAAATAATCGATCGTTATATTGAATCTTGTAAGGATACAAAAGTTTATTTGTCTATGATTTTGGCCGATGGCGTCATGCTTATCTCATGCAAGTCACACGAGAAGTGATGTTTTCAGTGGAGAATGGGTCGGGCCGAGGAGCAGAATGAAGGAATCTGCCCGAGGAAGGGTTCACATCTAATTTATTAGCTCGCTAGCTAGTTAATGAGACAATAACTTACAAAGGTGATGATCAGTAGCTGATACGAGAATATAATCAACCACAGTTAGAGTGATCAGACACGATTTAAACTCCTACAAGAAAGTATATACCACTTGACGACTATAATTAAGTAATAAACGTATATATAAAAGATAAATCATGTGATTTATCATCGATTTTGTTTAAATAAATAGCTTATGCGGTCCATATTATATGTTTTTATGGACTGTAGGGAGTAAGATTTGCACTGAATTTAGGTTAGTCACGTTGATCTTTGTGATATATGATTCAACATATTTAATTTTTAAATTAATTAAACCATATGCTTTTGATTTCTTTATTCAGGAAGTTTATTATATATAGATTCTATTTAGAAGTAGATTATCCTCAAATATGAATATTATAAATAATTAAAGGCTAAATGTATTTAGTCAAATAACACAAGTATTAATATCAAAATTTATCAATAATCGAAGGACACAACCCTAAAGGAAACTTATACGAGAAAGTAATTTTATTTAAATAGTACTATTATAAATTTGCATTAAAATCCTTTTATTTTCCCTTAAATTATGTTTAGAAAAAGTCACAATTTATTTTTTATTTTTTCACGCATTATTTGCATTGGAGCTGACTAATTCAGACTCGCGTATTGCAAGACTCATGAACAACACTCTTAACAAAAAAATATTTTATACCCAAAATTCAAATCTAAAATCTCTGATTAACCGTGCACAACACAATAATTTGAAATGCTTTTTTTGTTTTCATATCATGAGCAGATATTATTGACTAATATACAATTTTATAGTGTCAAAAAGTCATAAAAGATAGAAAAAATGTGACAAAGAAAAGACACATATATATAAAGAATCGAATTGATTATTAATATATATATATATATATATATATATATATATATATATATATATTCTGCATGTTTCATTAACGTAAAAATGAAGGAAAACTCATAAAGTAAAACATGTTTATCATGCACATTACTTACAATTCAAAACTACTATTCCCTCCTGATCACTTCACTTGTCGTCTTTACTAAAAATAAATGATTCAAAATAGTTATTGTTTTAAAAAATTAAACTTCACTTTTAACGAGAAGTATATCCACTCTAAATCACAAAGTATAAAGAATCTATTTGTCCCTTTTCCTTTTTGAAAATAAAATATAACATAATGTACGTAGATCTTACACCTATCTTAAAATAAAGAGGTTGTTTTCGATAAATCCTCGATTTAATAATAAATCATTACAAAAAAAAAATGAAGAAACATGCACCAACTATTGTTGCATCGAAATAATTGGCAGTTGGGACAATCAAATCATAGAGTAATTAATATCTGTCGAAATGAAATTACCATAATGTTTTCTAATTAGTAAATTGCCCTAACGGGAAATTTTTAAAAATATACAGTTCGACATAAAATATTTTGCCATATAACTCAATATATATTATTATATTACATTATACAATTTTATACTTGGAGAAAAAGTATTATAAATATATAATATATAATTTTATATAAAAGTGTATAATAATATATAAAAATATCATTTACAAAGTAAATCAAATCAAATACAATATTGTATAATATTTTATATTAAATTATGTGCCATAAATGTTTTTCTCTGTAGATATAGAACACAATTTTCTCCTATCGAGACACGCAAACTTCTATAATGTTCTGTATCATATTTCGTGAATCAAAAAAGGAAAGTCTACTCAACTTATCTATCAGCTCTTCTCGTAAATTGATGTGATTTTATGAACTATTAAAATATAATTCATTCACGTCGATCAATCAAGAGAGTTGTCGTCACTCCTAAAACAAAATGTAATAATTGTTTTCTTGAAAAATAATTAATCATATCGACACCGAAAGCTCATTTCTTAAATTAATTAATCATTTCTTTTTAGCTTTGCGGCGCTCTTTTCATGTTGATGGTTTTATTTCAATTTTGATTTTGTGACAAATGATATTTTATTTGGAGTAAATTCGAATCAACGATAAAGTTATTATATTCATCTGATTTACACAAATTATGACTCGAGCTGTGAATGAGTTTTTTTTTATATGTCCTAATTTATATGAAGGAGTACGAAATTCAGACGAGGGTCATACTTAATTTTGACTATAAATTGATTTTTATATTAGAAAATTACGCAAAATTATTACATGTCAACATAGCTAATAATTCAAAATATTAAAAAGCTTGAGAAATTATAGTAAAAAAAATTATTTAATTTTTCAAACAGTAACTTTCACATTAATAGAACGGAGTAAGTATTAGTATTTGTATCAAATAAGTTACCTACTCTACACCTATTGGGACGTGGTTTTGATTTCTCGAATCTTACTTAAATACAAAATATTTTATGCATCGAACTGTCTTTTACGAACAATATTTTGTATAGAAATTTTCTATTAATTTAGTTGCGTACCTCTTGAGAAAAGTGAAATCATCTATCATCAAGTGATATGTACATATGGGCCACTCATAAGTATATATATTTGATTTCAATGGAGAAAATTCCAAATTTTCCATCTTATATAGTATAATTGATAATTAATTGTACGCAAATATAATCGATTTCAATATAACATACGTAGTTAACATGTTTATATTAAAGATAATGATGCCCTCGATATTTTCAATTCTTGAATCTATCTTTGCTCATTATCCTATAATTATCATCTGAAATTGCTTTCATTATTTTCTACTGAAGAGAAGATATGTAGATGTCCAGTGAGAAAGTGTGAAAGGTTGGATGTAGTGATTACGAGGAGAGGTAAAGATAGATCGAAAAAGTATTGTGGAAAGGTGATTAGACAGGACATGACATAACTTCAGCTTACCGAGGACATGACCTTTAGATAGGAGGGTGTGGAGGTCGCCTATTAGGTTAGAAAGATAGTAGGTAATGGAGTAATTGTCTTATTTTTCGACGGGTTTAGGTAATTTGGCGTTGCTTGTCGAAGTACTAGCCTTATTCTTGTAGTGTCTTGTTTTTTTATTTCTATCTCCATCTATTGTCTTTTATATTTCGATTATCATACTATTTTGTTGTTTTTACTGTATACTTATTAGTTGTTGTATTCTTTTCACTGTCGTTTTCCTTTTCATACCTACTATTATGCTATACTCGAGCCGATGATTTTTCGAAAACAACTTCTTTACCTCTACGAGAAGCAGTGATAAGGTCTGCATACACTATATGATCCCAGACCTCACTTATAAAATTTCACTGTATATATTATTGTTTGTATTTTCTAATGACTCTATTTTGTTATATTCTATCTATATTCCAATTTCATTTATTTAATATCTCTTTGTTATCATTGACATTCGAATTTTGCTAGTACGTAATCTTTTTCGTCCTATACTATAATTATATACAACGTATTTGGGAATCAAAATTTGGTAAGTTTTGGATCTCATTTATTAATTGTAAGTCAATATATTTTTTCAAATTCAAATAAATTGTCTCCTTATTAAAAAGAATGTAAACTATTTTGTTCAAACATAATTTGAAAATTTTGTCAAATTAAAATATTAAATTGTATATATATAGACTCTTTTAAAGTACTTTGTTCGGATCACTTTACTCATCATCCTTATTAATAATAGTTGGCTCATAATATTTGTCATTTTAAAAAAATCAAAACATAATTAGTTGTATTTATTTTCACTTTTACCCTTAGTCATTAATACGGAAAGATATTAGTGTGATGCAAAAGAAAGAAGTACTTCATCCGTTCATTTTTAGTTGTCATAGTTTTCTTTTTAAGAGTCAAACGATATAAACTTTGATCAATATTTTAAAATATAATTTTTCATCAAATTGATATGAGAAAAATTATAATTTATAGTACTTTTAGTATAGGTTTTGAATATCTAAATTTTAATTTCAAAATCTCGAATTAATCTAATCAAATTTAACTTTAAAAATTAGTCAAATTGACTCTCAAAAAATGGAATGTGATAATTAAAAAGGAACGGAGAGAGTATTAAATAAAGAGAAGTAATAAATAAAAGTAATTTAGTCAAATTATTTTTTACTTAATATTTTTTTAAAAAAAATATTAATTAAATATATGATAAATAAAATAATTCGAAGAGAGCAGGTCCAAGTGTGTGATAATGTGCATTGCCTTTTGTCAGCACACCAAATTAATCTATCATTCTTAGTGGAATTTTCCTCTAAGCAAAGCAAGAATATTAGTGGACCCCACAAACCACTTTTTTAAAATCATGCTTATTTTATTTTATGGTTGGTGTGTCACCCCATTTCCGGAATCTACTGACTCGATTAATTTAGATCCATATAATATATGTAAGATCAATTTCAAAAAATCACTTCTTAATTAAATATTTTATTATTTTTTAAAATTTTGAATAAAAAATCTCTAATTAAAAACATAGAAATTTCATTATCCATCTAAACCATCATATCAAGTGTGTGATAATGTGCATACACTTGAACAATTGAGTATAGTACTATTATGTTTTTATTTTATTTTATTGTATGAAAAAAATAAAAAAATAAATTGTGAACCACATATCTCAAACCACTTTGTCTATATGAATTGAACGAGCTTAAAAGTACAATAATTTAAACTAATCTTCACTTATTTTTTAGCTCTTAATAAAAAATATCAGATATAAATAAATTTTTATCATCAAATAATATCGAGTACGAATAAATTTTTTATCAGCCACATAAAGATTACTGTTGACCTCCCTTATTTCTTGTGGGGGGTCCATCTAAAGCTCAGCACCTACCTCAACTATTGAAATTTAATAATAGGACTTTTTATCTTTTATTTTTTTGGTAATTTACAAAGTACATATATACTATATATTTTTGACTAATATGTGTCGTAGTAGGATGGTTGAAATCTCTTTGTCCTTAATTAGAAATTTCGAGTTTAAAATATTGAGAATAAAAATAAATTTTATTGTGAGCACCGCCTCCAGAAATAAGCTCATTAAAACGGATTAATCGAATTTCAGTGCGGACACTGGGCACGGGATGAATACATATAGATATATTTGACCAATACGTATCATGGTGGAATAGTTGGATTCTCTCCGTCCTTGATCAGAAATCTCGTGTCCGAGACACTGAGAATAAAAAAAATTCTATTAAGAGCGCCGCTTCCAGAAATAGGCACTGCAATACGTAAATCAGGATTAATTGAGTTTTTGTGCAGATATCGAACACCATATATATATATATATATATATATATATATATATATATATATATATATATATATATATATATATATATTATTTGTTTTTCCTTAAAATTTTGAATGAGGTGGGCCTATATATAAGAGGGGGAAGAGAAGATAGTAGAAGAACACAAGAACACTACACACAAAGTACTCAGTACTCTCTAGCAAAAAAAATTGTGGCCATTCCCTTCATATCCTTATCAATATAAAATTATTATTATTTATTTATTTTTGGATATTTTGTGTTCTTGAATTGTCACAACTACTTCTCTTTAAAGGGTAATTTTGGTCTACAAAAAACTCATCAATAAAATTTTCTTGATTTCTCTTCATGTTTTCTTGAAATCTTATTTTTTTGTGTGTGTTTTTTTCAGGAATGATCAGAAAGATGATAGCCCTTTTTGGAATTGTGATATTGGCACTGATATATAAGGCAATTATGCCACCACCACCAAAGATTTGTGGTTCACCAAATGGACCTAAAATAACAGCACCAAGAGTGAAGCTTTCTGATGGGAGATATTTGGCATATAAAGAAAATGGTGTTCCTAGAGACCAAGCAAAACACAAATTTGTTTTCATCCATGGCTTTGATTGTGTTAGACATGATGTTGCTTTGCTCACCACTATTTCTCCTGTATGTATCATCTTTACTTGGTTCTTTTTAAGGTTGTTTTATTTTTCTTTTTTGTGTTTTTGTGTCTTGGGTCTGTTTTGGAGTTTGACTAATCTGGATTTGCGTCAGAAAGTTTTCACTTTTATGGCTTCTGACCAAAGATGACTCCATTTTCAGAGCTCGAACCCCAAGATTGTTTTTAGTTTCTTTTTGTTTTTTTGTGTATGGTATCTGTTTTGGGGTCGACTAATTTGGATTTGTGTTGGAAAGTTTTACTTGTATGGCTTCTGACTAGAGATGACTATTTTCAAAGCTTGAATCCCTAGATTGCTTTTAAGGTTGTTTTTTGTGTCCGGTATTTGTTTTGGGATCTGACTAATCTGGATTTGTGTGGGAAGTTTCACTTTTAAGGCTTCTGACCAAAAATGACTCCTTTCTTAGAGTTCGAATCCTGAGATTCTGGTTAAGGATGGAGGGGTATTTTGAAAGGTTGTTTTAAGTATTCTTTTTTGCTTTTCCATCCCTTGTCTGGTAGGCGCGGAACCAGGAAGGGTCGAGGGGGTTCCGACGAAAATTACACTGTTTATATGTGGTTAAAATTATTTTTTTATGTATATATAGTAATGTTGAAACCCCTTTGGCTTCTTCATGTGTTTAATTCTTCGTATTTTGAACCGCTTAGTGAAAATCTTGGCTACTGGTGTCCGACACCTGTTGGAGCCACCGACTAATTCGAATTCGCGGCAGAAAGCCTCACTTTTAAGACTCCCGACCAAATGTAACTCCATTTTCATAGCTTGAACCTTAGATCTCTGGTTAAGGATAGAGGGGTACCTTTAAAGATTGTTTTCAATATTCTTTTTGGTTTCCCACCTAGTGTCCCGCACCCATTTTGGAGCCCGACTTGTCCGAATTCGCGTCGAAAAAGTCCCATTTTGAGGGTAAAGGCTCCTCACAAAAGTGACATTATTTCCAGAGCTCGAATCCATGATTTCTGATTAAGGATGGAGGGATACTTACTGCCCGCTCGAATATATTTGTGGCTGCAATTAATGAAATTTTGCTTGTGATTGCAGGAGCTTATGCAGAGTTTGGGAATATACATTGTGTCCATTGATAGACCTGGTTATGGTGAAAGTGATCCTCATCCAAAAAGAACACCAAAGACCTTAGCTCTTGATATTGAAGAATTAGCTGATCAATTGGAATTGGGATCTAAATTTTATGTTATTGGATTTTCCATGGGTGGACAAGCTGTTTGGGGCCTTCTCAAGTATATCCCTCACAGGTACGGTTCGTTAGCTCGCACCTCGACTATTTAACAGGATACCTGTTAGCTCCCACCAGCACATTTACATGTAACTTTGTCTCTACCAATGCTTAAGCTGATAAGAAGAAATCATCTTGCGGTTTGGCTTGATTTTTCAGTGGAAGTAGTTTAGTTCTTTGGATTTAACTTATAGACACTGACGGTGCAATGATTTTCACAGTATTAGTGTACGTTAATCTGTCGTTGTAGTTATCTTTTAGATGACCTTCTTGGTGTTCGGATTAGTTTGCTCGGAGTAGTTGTACCATATAGGACTGAACTTCCCACTAGTATAAGTTAAACTTATGGTGTATGGATTAGTTTGCTCGCACCTCGACTCTTTAATAAGGTACGTGCTAGCTCCCACCAGCACATACACAGGTAACTTTATCTACCAATGCTTAAGCAGATGAGAAGAAATCATTGCAAAATGCTTTGATTTTTCAGAAGTAGTAGTTTAGTTCTTTGGATTTAACGTATAGACACTGACAATGCAACTGATTTTCATAGTATTAGTGTACGTTAATATGTCGTTGTAGTATCTTTTAGATGACCTTCTTGGTGTCCGGATTAGTTTTGCTCGGACTAGTTGTACCACATAGGACTGCACTTCCCACTAGTATAAGTTACATTTATAGTATCTGGATTAGTTTGCTCGCACCTCGACTATTTAACAGGTACGTGCTAGCTTTCACCAGCACATATACGGATAACTTTGTCTACCAATGCTTAAGCAGATGAGAAGAAATCATCTTACGAATTGGCTTGATTTTTCAGTGGAAGTAGTTTAGTTCTTTGGATTTAACTTATAGACATTGACGGTGCAACTGATTTTTACAGTATTAGTGTACGTTAATCCATTGTAGTTATCTTCTAGATGACCTTCTCGTGTGCATATACTTTTCGATCTAAACTTGTGACATTTGAAATGTGTAACAGATTGGCTGGAGCAATTCTTCTTACACCAGTGACTAACTACTGGTGGGGTAGTTTCCCTGCAAACTTGACTAAACAAGCGTACTACGAACAGTTCTTGCAGGATCAATGGACGCTTCGTATTTCTCACTATCTTCCATGGCTGACTTACTGGTGGAACACTCAAAAATGGTTTCCGGCTTCCAGTGTTGCACAGTTCAGCGAGGATATTCTCTTCGAGCAAGATAGAGAACTAATGCCTGTCTTTGATTCATATCAGAGTAAATATCGGGTGAGTGAGCACTCATTTGGCTTCTTAGCATATCCATATTTCATTTGTACGCGACTTTTATCAATGGATTCGCGAGTTTGGTATAACTACGTGCTACAACGTCGAACCCTATATATATGTGTGTGTGCAAAACAAGAATAGATAGTGTTAGATATATGTGTCATCAGAGTAATACCACAAGTAACTAACTTTACTCTCCTTATATGGTAATGTTTTAACTTAAATAACGATACAGTTCAAGTTATATGCACTGTCAGTATAGAGGTTTTCTACATCATCGGGCAACAATAGGTAACTCTTCGTATCAAGTTTGATATGGCGATATAGTGACCTGAAAGATTCTTTACATTGTCAGTGTATATAACTTCATTCCATAATGACACGTGCCCGATTCTGTTCTTTGACATTTCTGAACTCTGAGTTCTGTTTTGTTCTGTTCCTGATTGAGGTTAGGACCTGGTAAGACAGCAAGGGGACTACGAGTCGATCCACCGTGACCTAATGATAGGTTTCGGTACATGGGAGTTCGATCCAATGGAGCTGGAGAACCCGTTCCCTAACGGAGAAGGCTCCGTTCACATCTGGCAAGGCGATGAAGACGGTCATGTACCCGTCCTTCTACAACGATACGTCGCGAAGAAACTACCATGGATTCACTATCATGAAATGAAAGGTGGAGGTCATATGTTTCCATGGGCTGAAGGAATGGGAGATAAAGTCATGAAGACATTCTTACTTGGGGAGCCCTTTGTTCTATAAACTTATGCTATGGGGGACTTGTTTAGTATTGGATTCAAGGACTCTATTTGTCATTGAACAAATTTGAATATTTGTTAATCATTAAGTCGTTTTCAAAGCTATGTCACTATTAGACTTTTCAAAAATATCATCGTGTATATGTCGGATCCTCCAAAAGCTATGCATTTTCGAAGGATCAGAGCAACCTAAGTACTTGTGGAGCCCTTTAGTTCTATATAAATCTATACTATGGGGCTAGTTTAATATTGGATACTATGGCTCTTTTTCATTGAATAAACTTGAAGATTTGTAAATAATTAAAATAAGAGCATAATACATAAACATACGCTTTCAAATAATTACACTTGTCAACTTAAAACTTGAGTCAATTGTTTGGAACTGAGTCGTTATTGATGTGTTCACATTCATCATTCGTATTATGTCACTTGGAGACTTATTCATTATTATCAACATACACATGCACCATTCAAAACTCAATAAACAATGGACCCCCTTCAATCACTCAACACTTAAATTTCATATTTTTGTTTGCGACGTTGATTGAACTCGTGACGTAAGTTATGTTGCGCTCTTACCATGAGACCAAAGTCCTAGTGCTACTTGAAGGCTTAAAATTTGATGAGTTTTCTATTAATAACTTCATTTTCTTGAAATTTCCAAGTTAATCTTTTGATACATAATACTAAAAATGTAATGTATTAGCATGAATATTATTTAATGATATTGCTTCATTATTGGGCAAGAACATTCAACTAACAACTACTATGGATAAAGTTTCTTCATAGACATGTAATGCACAAACACCCTACCTATTTTTATATAAAAAATTACTTAGCTTACATAATCACTTTGACATAAAAGGACATTTAAAAGCAATTGAATTAGGTGGTGTAGGGCCATTGGGTAAGATCCAATTATTGCGGTACCTATATATGGACAAATAATGTTAGGGGCCATTTCGGGGTGCTCCCAATAAAATTTTGTCCATTCCAAAGATCGAATACGAGACATCTAGTTAACAATGAGGAATCCCAACTATCTCACGTACGACAATAATATATAATTCACCTTGAATATGACAAGGGGCTGACCAGAATTAAATAAAATTGAGGGGTGGTCCATGCAGGACTATAGTACATATTCAAAGGAATCTTATATTGTTTTATCTAATAAAGATTATTTGATAAAAATGCTGGCTACTTTTATTTTATTTTATATATTATCATATGAAATCGATATTTATTGGCTCGACTAATTCATTTTTGAAATGCGTATGATTTAATTGAGAGGAAACACTCCCAACCAGAGGTTTCTTTATTTCTAAACCTCAAACCTGAGACCTTCTGATTAAAAATAGAAAAAGTTCATCTATCTCACCAAACCCGTAATGAGAGGCAACAAATATTTAGTATAACGGTAGTAATATATTTACCTTGGCATACACATAGATAGACACCTTAACTTGACCTCAACTGACAAGTAAACACCTCAATTTTAAGAATGTATATCTAGACAACTCAACTTGGTTTAAATTGGCCTTCTTAAATATACCCATCCGGGACAACTACACAAATGCCCCTTAAAGGGGGTGACTTTGTATTTTTGCCCCTCATAAGAAAAGTCTTACAAAATAGTTTCCCTTGTTTTTATTTACAGAACAACTATCTTTTTGCCCCTCTATACCTCAAATATTTTTAAATAACTCTCCATGCTCATTTGCCTCTCAACTTTTATATTTATTTTTTCTCTTTTTTATTTTTTTATTTTTATTTTGTCTTTTTTATTTTTTTTATTTTTTTCTCAACCTTTTTATTTTTTATTTTTTATTTTATTCTTTCTTCTACGTTTTTCTCTTTTTTCTCAATCTTTATTTTTTTCCTTTTCTCCTCTCAATTCTATTTTTTTTCTCCTTTTTTTATTTTTTTATTTTTCTCAACCTTTATTTTTTCATTTATTTTTTCTTTTTTTTTTTTCTTCGTTTTTCCTTTTTTCTCAATTTTTATTTTTTCCTCTCAACTTCTATTTTTTTATTTTTTATTTTCTCTTTTTTTTAATCATTTTTCTCGACCTTTATTTGTTTTATGAGATGTCACTACTTCATTGTGTCTTGATTTATGAGATACTCTATAGCTCTTGCCTTAGAGGCAAGACTTAGCTCAAGAATTTTCAAACAACAAGTTATGCCCCACGAGCAAGATTTGACACTACCTCATCAAGGACTTTCAAACAATAAGTTACACCCCATGGGCAAGAGTTGACACTACCACATTGTGTTTGATTTATGAGATGCTCTATAACGCTTGCCTAAGAGGCAAGACTTAGCCCAAGGACTTCTAAATAACAAGTTACGTCACATGGGCAAGAGTTGACACTACCACATTGTGTCTTGATTTATGCGATGCTCTGTAACTCTTGCCTTAAAGGCAAAACTTAGCTCAAAGACTTTCAAACAACAAGTTACGCCTCATGGGCAAGAGTTGACACTAGCACATTGTGTCTTAATTTATGAGATGCTCTATAACTCTTGCCTTAGAGGCAAGACTTAGCTCAAAAATTTTCAAACAACAAGTTATGCCCCACGAGCAAGACTTGACACTACCTCATTGTATCTTGATTTATGAGATATTCTATAATATTTGTCTTAGAGGCAAGACTTGTTCCAAAGGACTTCCAAATAACAAAGCACGTCCTTAAATTTACTTCGATTTCAAATAAAGAAGATCCTCTTTGCGGATTATCCAATTTTTTGTTCAGTAGCAAAAAATAATAGAGGTTAAGAAAAAAGAATAAAAGAGAAGAGGAAAAAATAAAGATTAAAAAAAAGGAAAAAAGAGAAAAAAAAAAGTTGAGAAAAAAAAGAAAAACGAGAAAAAAAAATAAAGGTTGAGAAAAAAAAGAACAAAACAAAAAGTTGAGAGAAAAAGAAAAAATAAAAAAAATAAAAATAAAGGTTGAGAAAAAAGAAAACGAGAATTAAAAAAAAATTGAGAAAAAAGAAAAAAAAAGAAAAAAGAAAAAAAATTAAAAAGATAAAAGAAAAAGGAAAAAATGAAAATTAAAAGTTGAGAGACAAATGAACATGAAGAGTTGTGGTGTAGAGGGGTTAAAATGTATTTGTTCTATACATAAAAAGGAAGGAAGGATATTCTTTAAAGACTTTTCTTATGAGGGGCAAAAATTGAAGACCACTCACTTTTGGGGACACTCCATGTAATTTCCTGTACCCATCCTACATGGCATTTCGTGTGAGTTACATGACATTTCACGCGTATTTACGGGCCAACTTAAATCAAGTTGAGGTGCATTTTTAAGACTTTTTGTCCAGCCCAATTATACATTGTTTATGAGCCCATTAGACCAATTTGCCTTTGACTTTTTTACATAGATAATGTATTATGGAAGTTTTATTACAGATTATAATATAGTTTTTACTCTTACAGATTATAACCTTACTTTTCTTACAAATAATAGCAGAATCAGCTAAATACATATATAATACATTTCTAAGACAATTTTAATATATTAACACATAAACTAATTTGAATAGTATTTGAATGCTTAAAATTCACGTATAATACATTTTTAACATCATTAATAAGAGAAAAAAATAAATAATAATTGTAATACATTTTGAATTTAATATATTGTACATACTATAGGCATGTTTTAGTGCACGTGGTGAATACATAACTAAAATATTTTTAATATGTATTATATGTGATTTTAAATATTTTCGTACTACTTTATTAGTTTACGTTATTAAAAATGTATTATATTTATTCTGAAATAACAATTATCGAATTTATAACAATGTATAATATTGAATTTGAATCGTATTACAACTATGTTTATATTTAATACAATTTTTAAAAGCTTCACTTCTTCCTCTCCGGTGAATCACCATCACCATACCATCGTCGGACTACTAGTAGCTTCAACCAAACTCAAAAACAAAACCATCACCACCACGCACTCCATCCACTGCCGGAGAAGTTATTTTCGACTAACTATGAACTCCGTCCAGACCACCACTAAACACCATCATTGCCTCCTTCTCCGACCCATCTCTCCCTTCCCTTTCCCGACGAATTTCGGCCAACCAACAACCACCGTTGTTACCAGCAAATCTCCAATCCCAGACCACCATGGAACCACCCAGACACCTAACCACATTACTCCTCTGTTTCTATCCTATCAAAAATTTCAACTCCGATGAATAAGAAATTAGTCCACTCCATCTCGTCTCAGATCTGAAAAGAAACTCTGGGGTTGACTCGTTGGAGTTTCTACCGAAAATAAAAAAAATAAAAAGAGTAGAGGATCGATAAGATGGGCGACGGTGATTTTTTTTTTGACCGGAGCTCGAAGCTCCATTCTTTCACCGGAGCAACTTCCAGGTCTGTAACAGGAGTGGAAAGGTGGAGTTGTATGGTGGCAGAATTGGTTGTTTAGTGATGGTGTGGTGGGGTTTCGTCGGAAAAACTGTAAGAAATTTGAGGATGGAGAAGAAGGAAAGTGGAGAAAAAGAAGAGAAGAAGAAGGAAAATGGAGAAGAAGAAGGAAAGTAGAGAAGAAGAAAGAGAATATACTTTATTTAAGTAATCAGCTATTAAATATAATAATAGGCTATAGACCATAATAAATTTAAAGCACCCTTAAAAAAGATAATAAAGCTTTCATAAGGTATTATCTATGTAAAAATTCATTTGCCTTATATAGGCCCAAGTCCAAATAGTTCTAATTTTAGCCCATTATATGTTGTTTCTACCATACCAAACACAACCTTTTGAAAAAAATAAATCAATTAATTACACTAGGGGAGAACTCATGAGACTTTTCCAATTGTTCACATTTTATCTTCTGAAACCTGCTTTTTTAAAAAAAATAAAAAAATCTTTCGATAGGTCAAAGACAAAAGCATAAACAATTAAATCTCTCTGTAATAACATAGTTCAGATATTTTTTGGTTGCTATAGCAAATATGTAACAGGACATAATTTCCAAAAAAACTGGATCGTTATAGTAAAGTGTTGTTATAGAAGATGAATATTATAGAGAGATTCAACTGTATTTTAATATGTAGGAGTTCATATTATCACTAAAACTAAGATTGCATAGAGTTAATAGATAGTACTCTTTCGTACTTAATCAGAGGATTTAAGTTCGAACCTTAGAAATAGAATCCTATTTGGTAGAAAATATTAGGACTCCTAGTCCAATACTTGTAGGAGTACTCTTTAGGGTTGTTTGGTTGAGAATAAGTTATCCCGGAATTAGCTATTCTGGGATTAGTTATCCCGCCATGTATATGGGATAACTTATTCCATCACTATGGTATAAATGGTGGAATAAATAATCTCGGGACTAATTTATACTTCCAACCAAACGCATGATAAAATAATCCTGCATTTTATCCTGGGACTATTATACCTTAGAGTTTGACTTGTCTTATATCACGTCTCGTTATGTACATGTACAAAGTAAAAAACTTCTATGCGAATTCAAATTAATCGGGTCCAAAAATAATTTTTCAAATGGTTTTCTAGTCTGTTAAACTAGTAGTAAACAAATAAGGACTATTCGTGGAGGCCCATTCAACACACATCATATATTATCTCATGAAATCTCCTTCTCTTTTTTTCTTTTCCTTTTTTTTTTTGGTCAAGGAACAAAGTACATTACTATATGTATAGTTTATGTTTTGTGTGATTTCTTTCATAAATTTAATAATGTAGATAATTGAGTAAGTCGAGTGTTTATCGAAAACAATCTCTCAATCTCTCTCATGTCTGTACTTATCTTGGATTCAACTAATTTGGATATGTGTTACGTAAGGCACTGTCTACCATGATTTTTTTCACACTTAAGGCTCAACTCTAGAACCTCTGGCTAAGGTGCAGGGATACTATTCATCCCATCATAACCTTTGACGGTGATACAAGTCTTTTTTTTTTGTTTCCAACGACTTAGTATTCTATACTTGCATTGGAGTCCTGACTAATTTGGATTCGTATCGCGTAAAGCTCACTATAAGAAAAAACGCTTCGTACCAAGATTTTTATACTCGAAACTCAAACTGGATATCTCTCTAATTAAAGGTAAGAGATCCATATCTATATTTTTAATGGAATTTCCAAGGAAAGGGAGCAAGCAAATATTGATTGAATATTTTTTCTGAAAACAAATCAAATAATTGCATTATAAAATTAGGAAAAAATGATATAACCCTAAAAAAAACTTCATTATACGAGAAGTAATTTTATTGATTAATGCTTTCTTGATTTAGTAAGGTGACCAACTAATATGAGACAATTATTTTTTAGTAAGGTGACCAACTAATATGAGACTGAGATAGTACTTATGTAACAACCAATGAAAATGTAAAGGGATGAGCTTTTCAGGTCGGCAAGCAGGACGACCGGAAGCTCCTGAAACTATCGCGCATATGCTACTCCTTTTGTCCCAATTTATGTGACACAAATTGAATTTAGAGAGTCAATATATGTTACTCCCTCTGCTCCAATTTATGTGAAATTGATAAAATTCGGAGAGTCAACTAAATTTTTTATGTCTTGTAAATATTTTAAGTTGTTAATTATTGTGATTTATAATACTTTTTACGTTATTTTTAAATAATATATGTTACTTCATATGGCCCAATTTATATGACACTGATAGAATTTTGAGTCTCCCAAATTTTTATTGTCTTCTAAATATTTTAAGTTCTTTATTATTGTAATTTATAATATTTTTTAAGTAATTTTTAAATATATAATCGATTAAAAATAAAAAAAATTAATTAAAATGAAAAAATAAACAAGAATGACAAAAATGCCCTTACTATATAGAAGAATGACATGAAACACACACGTCGACAAACAGGTACACTTCTATATAGTAGTAATAATGTGTTAATTTTGTATAAAAATAATAATAATATAAAAAAACATTAGATACAAATATAGTAACTTAAATTGAATATAATATTATATAATATTTTATATTAAATTATGAATAATTTTTTTCCCTATTGAGATTCACAAACTCCCACCATGTTCCATATCACATTCTGTTGGGATATGGAACATTTTAATATTACAAAATGCCAAGTAATAAGTAATAACTGCCAATGTCAAAGTTAAACGTGCAGCCATTATGCTGCATTTCCTCTCTACATTAGTGGTACTTTCCCTGTCTTATATTAGTCTTATATTAGTTGACTATTTTTTTATATGTATATTAAAAAATTATAAATAAAAAGATAGTTTTATTAATTCATCCTTTAATAATTTTCTTTGTTACATAACCTCTTTAGATCATTCTATTCGTGCTTGAAAAATGACCCTATCAATCCGCTCCTTTTAATGAAAGGGGTATATTTGGACCTAAAGTATATCGAGAGGGGTATATTTGGACTGAAAGTATAATAAGGGATATATTTAAACTATTCCAAAGTATAACGAAAAGGGTCTATTTGAACCCAAAATATAACGAGAGAGATATTTAAATCATTTAGTACATGGGTATATTTAGCCCTTCTCCTTTCATTATATTGAATACAAGAAAATATAGTAAGGAAAAAACAAGTGTGAAAAAAAATATGAGAAATGGATGAAAAAAAATATTTTGTGTTTATATTCTGAGGCTAGTGTACTGAAAGAGAGAGTCGAGACAAAGAAATATTCTAAGTCTACAACTAAATTCACTATACAAATGAGAGTAATTATATGTTGAAGGAAAATGTTCTTCTGGTGAAGCTTTGAACTCTTCAACTAATCCGGAGTTGTTTGAGTTGTATGACGTTGTTGGGTTGTTGTATCTTGGAGAGGACAAGTCAAGAGTGATATTGCTGAATCAGTGTAGATTATGCAGCAGTGGGTTTAAATTTTCTTAAAGAGAACGAGATATCCGTGTCTTTGTCTGAATATATTTTTATTCATCTTTATTCATTTTATTTCAACTGTAATTTATTATAATTTATGGTATATTACACCAACACATTCCGTGAATTGAAAAGGAAAGTCTATTCATCTATCAGTTTCTCTCATAAATTGATGTGATTTTACGAAACGTTTAAGCACAATTCATTCGCATTGATCAATCAAGAGGGTTGTCGTTGCTCATAACACAAAAATATAATAATTACTTTCTTGAAAATTAATTAATCATATCGACACCGAAAGCTCTTTGCTTAAATGTGTCAATTAACTTTCTTATTAGCTTTGCGGCGTTCTATTTCAATTTTGATGAACGATATTTTGTTAGGAATATATTCGAAGCAACGATAAAATTATATTAGTGTGATTTATATAGGTTATGATTCAATTCGTGTAATTAGTTATTTTATTTGTCCTAATTTATGTGAAGGGATATGAAATATGTACGAGGGTCATACTTACTTTTGACTATAAATTAATTTACATATTAGAAAATCACGCGAAATTATTACATCTCAACATAGTAAATGATTCAAAATATTTAAAAGCTTGAGAAATTATAGTAAAAAAGTTTATTTAATTTTCCAAACATAACTTTCATATAAATAATAAAAAAGTTTATTTAATGTTCCCTACTCCACACCTATTGGGACGTGGCTTTGATTTCTCAAATCTTACCTAAACACAAAATATTTCGTGCATCAAATTATCTTTTACGAATAATATATTGTATACAAATTTCCTTTTTCTTTCAATTTCTTTGGTTGCGTAGCTCTCGTGGAAAAGGTCAAATCATCTATCATCAAGTGATATATGTATATATAATTGGTGATAGTTCAGTAAATAATATAAATATTTGATAATTCTAATACAAAATTCATAAAATTATATTTAGTGGATATTTAGTAAGTTTACCTAGCTTCGATATCCACTTTCATATTTAGTCGTTATTTTTTCTTTAGTTTTTAAAGAAGTTCATCCCATAGTAAGTAATTCGTATATACATGTTATTTGAAGAGAAAGAAATTAAATTTTTTATATTAAAGATAGTAACACCTTCAATACTTTCAATTTTTTGATCCGTCATTATCCTAACTTATCATATGCAATTGCCTTTATTAATTATTTTCTACCGAATCTATTTCGCTATATTCTATCTATATTCCAATTTCATTTATTTAATATCTCTTTGTTATGATTGACATTCGAATTTTGCTAGTACGTAATCCTTTTCGTCCTATACTATAATTATATACAACGTATTTGGGAATCAAAATTTGGTAAGTTTTGGATCTCATTTATTAATTGTAAGTCAATATAATTTCTTTTCCCAAATAAATTGTCTCCTACTTTTAAAAAAAAAAGAGTGTAAACTATTTTTTCATACTTAATTTGAAAATTTTGTCAAATTAAAATACTAATATATATATATGGGCCCTACAATGCATAAATCTCAATAATCGTACTTAAATATGAGTATCGAACACCGGGTGAGATACAAAACAAATATATATATATATATAGACACACACACACCCTACTTAGAAGCTCCCACCCCTTTTTCTCTTTTAGTGACTCGAACTTATAACCTTCGTGTTGAAAATGAAGGTGCTTACCATCCGAGAAACTCCCTCCTATCGAACAAAAATAAATATATATTCTTTGTTTTAATTTTTTTCTTTTTTCTTTTTCTTAAAATTTTGAATAAGGGAAGGCCTATATATAAGAGGGGGAACAGAAGACAGTAGAAGAAGCACACTAAAACACAATTACTTCTCTTAAAGGGTAATTTTGGTCTAAAAATACTCATCACAAAATTTTCTTGATTTCTCTTCTTGTTTTCTTGAAATCTTGTTTTTTTTTCCAGGAATGATCAGAAAGATGATAGCCCTTTTTCTTATTGTTATATTGTCACTGATTTATAAGGCAATTATGCCACCACCACCTAATGGACCTAAAATAACAGCACCAAGAGTGAAGCTTTCTGATGGTAGATATTTGGCATATAAAGAAAATGGTGTCCCTAGAGATCAAGCAAAACATAAATTTGTTTTCATCCATGGCTTTGATTGTGTTAGACATGATGTTGCTTTGCTCACCACTATTTCTCCTGTATGTATAATCTTTACTTGGTTCTTTTTGAGGTTGCTTTTAGTTTCCTTTTTGTGTTTTTGTGTCTGGTATCTTCTGAGACAAAGGTACGGTCACCGTAAATTTTATCTTCCCGAGATCCCACTTTATGGGAGTACTCCAATTCCAAGATTGTTTTTAAGGTTGTTTTTAGTGTCTTTTTGTTTTTTGTGTCTGGTATCTGTTTTGTGGTTCGACTAATCTAGATTTGTGTCGGGAAGTTTTTCACTTTTAAGGCTTCTGATCAAAGATGATTCCATTTTCAAAGCTCGAACCCCGAGATTCTGGTTAGGGATGGAGGGGTTACTTTTAAAGGTTGTTTTAAGTATTTTTTTTGGTTTTTGATACAACCTTGGGAGAGAACCACACCCCAAAAGCTAGCTATTAAGGTGAGAGAGTCCAAGGCTATATAAACCCCACATTAGTTACCCATTTAACTGATGTGGGACATTTTGCAATAGGATCATAACAGTTTCCCATCCGGTGTACGGCTGGGGCGGAGCCAGGAAGGGCACAGGGGGTTCTGATGAAAACTACGCTATTTATATATGGTTAAAATTATCTTTTTATGTATATATAGTAATGTTGAACCCCCTTTGGCTTCTTCTTGTGTTTACTTCTTCATTATTTGAACCCCTTAGTGAAAATCTTGGCTCCTGGTGTCCGACACCCATTGGAGCCTCCCGACTAATCCGAAATCACGTACGGTAGTCCCACTTTAAGGCTCCTAACCAAATGCAACTCCATTTTTAGAGCTCGAATCCTAGATCTCTGGTTAAGGATAGAGGGGTACCTTTCAAGTTTGTTTTTAATATTCTTTTTGGTGTCCCACCTAGTGTCTGGCACCCGTTTTGGAGCCCGACTAATCCGAATTCAAGTCGGAAAGTCTCACAAAAGCAACTTTATTTCTAGAACTCAAATACAAGATTTCTGATTAAGGATGGAGGGATACTTACCACCCGCTCGAATATATTAGTGGCTGCAATTAATGAAATTTTGTTTGTGATTGCAGGAGCTTATGCAGAGTTTGGGAATATACATTGTGTCCATTGATAGACCTGGTTATGGTGAAAGTGATCCTCATCCAAAAAGAACACCAAAGACTTTAGCTCTTGATATTGAAGAATTAGCTGATCATTTGGAATTGGGATCTAAATTCTAAGTTATTGGATTTTCCATGGGTGGACAAGCTGTTTGGGGCCTTCTCAAGTATATTCCTCACAGGTACGGCTAGTTTTCTCGCACCTCGACTATTTAACAAAATACCTGTTAGCTCCCACCAGCACATTTACGTGTAACTTTGTCTCTACCAATGCTTAAGCAGATAAGAAGAAATCATCTTACGAATTGGTTTGATTTTTCCTACTAGTACAAATTGATCTTTGGATTTAACTTATAGACACTGACGGTGCAATGATTTTCACAGTATTAGTGTACGTTAATCTGTCGTTGTAGTTATCTTTTAGATGACCTTCTTGGTGTTCGGATTAGTTTGCTCGGAGTAGTTGTACCATATAGGACTGAACTTCCCACTAGTATAAGTTAAACTTATGGTGTATGGATTAGTTTGCTCGCACCTCGACTCTTTAATAAGGTACGTGCTAGCTCCCACCAGCACATACACAGGTAACTTTATCTACCAATGCTTAAGCAGATGAGAAGAAATCATTGCAAAATGCTTTGATTTTTCAGAAGTAGTAGTTTAGTTCTTTGGATTTAACGTATAGACACTGACAATGCAACTGATTTTCATAGTATTAGTGTACTTTAATATGTCGTTGTAGTTATCTTTTAGATGACCTTCTTGGTGTCCGGATTAGTTTTGCTCGGACTAGTTGTACCACATAGGACTGCACTTCCCACTAGTATAAGTTACATTTATAGTATCTGGATTAGTTTGCTCGCACCTCGACTATTTAACAGGTATGTTGTTAAGAAATATTATATCATATATTCACTTTCCTATTTAGTGTAAATTAGATCCCACATAATATGGATCACCAATTTGGTGGCTTAGAATTAGGCCTTAATTGATTTGTAACATCTATATATGTATTGTTGTACTGTAAATGTAAATACACAACTTCAGCCATTTCTCTTCTCCTCTAGAATTCACTGCTCCATCTTAAGTTTCTTCACTCTCTATTTCTTAAGTTGGTATCAGAGCAGCCTTTAATTTTTCAAACAAATGCCAAACAATGAAGACAATACATCAAATCTCAATTCCAGCACTTCAAATATCAGTCAGCGAACCATCGGTATGGACCCATCTAACCCGTACTTTGTTCATCCTTCAGATCATCCAAATCATATTCTCGTTCCGACGAAACTGAATGGTGCCAACTATCCATCGTGGAGTAAATCCATGATACATGCCCTCACGGCCAAAAACAAAATTGGTTTTATCAATGGATCTATCAAACCACCTTCGGAATCTGAACAACCAACAGAATATGCGCAATGGAATCAATGTAACAGCATGGTTTTATCATGGCTTACACACTCTGTGGAACCTGATCTAGCCAAAGGGGTTGTTCATGCCAAGACCTCTCATCAAGTGTGGGAAGATCTTAGGGACCAGTTCTCACAAAAAAATGCACCAGCAATTTATCAGATCCAGAAATCATTGGCATCTCTTTCGCAAGGTACACTGACAGTTTCTGCTTACTTTACAAAACTCAAAAGTCTTTGGGACGAGTTAGATACGCACAGATCTATACCCACTTGCAATCAGATGAAAGCACATGTTGAACAGATGGAAGAAGATCGTGTAATGCAATTTCTCATGGGACTCAACCACACCTACGATGTTGTACGTTCAAATGTCCTCATGTTGTCACCGCTACCCAACGTTCGTCAAGCCTACTCTCTTGTTATTCAAGAAGAAACACAGCGAGGTATGGCATCGGAACAAGTGGAAAATTTTTCTATTGCTGCTGCAATTCAAAGTCGTCAAACTAATTCTTTTAACAAGTTCAAAAACAAGCATTGTGAACACTGCAATAGAGAGGGACATACAATTGAAAATTGTAGGACTCTAAAATTTCATTGCAATTATTGTGATAAAAGAGGTCATACAGAGGATAGGTGTAAATTCAAAAATGGCACGTGGGTTTCAAACAAATCAAACAGCCAAAACGGACAACAACCATCACGTAGAAGTCAAGGTAACTTGCAAAATACTGTTCCATCGGCTAATGTTACAGATTCTTCTCAAACTTCACATGGATCTCATTCTCAAGATACCAATAGTTATTCACATGGACTTTCCACAAGTCAACTTCAACAAATTGCTCAAGCTTTGTCTAAGATGACTCAAAATTTTGCTACTGGTAATGTCGATGCTTATGCAAACGCAACAGGTTTATCCTTTTTCCCGTATGCTTCAATTAGTAAGCCATGGATTTTAGATAGTGGAGCTACTGACCATATAATTTCTGATTCCACACTTTTGACACGCACAGAATCCCCATCAATACCAATCGTTAATTTACCCACCGGATCGTCTGCTTCTATCACTTGCACAGGCACTATGCCTTTCAACAAAGATATCACCTTAAATAATGTTTTATGTGTTCCATCCTTTCGCTTAAATTTAATGTCAGCAAGCAAGCTCACTAATGCCTTGAATTGTTGTGCTATGTTATTTCCCACTTTTTGTGCCTTGCAGGACTTGGCTACGGGGAAGATGATTGGCTCGGGTGAACAGCGTGGTGGTCTTTATTACATGTCTCCGTTGCAAAAGATATCCACCTCTTACCAAGTTTCTCAGCCATCAAATTTATGGCACATGCGTCTTGGTCATCCATCACCATCTCGTCTTAAATTAGTTTCTTCATTGTTGTCTTCTCATAATATTTCTCTTAGTGATAACTGCACCATTTGTCCTATGGCGAAACAAACTAGACTTCCATTTCCTTCAAGTTCAAAATCAAGTCATAATCCGTTTGATTTATTGCATTGTGATATTTGGGGTCCACACAAGGTATCCACACATTCAGGGAAACGTTTCTTTCTTACTATTGTGGATGATTTTACAAGATGCACTTGGGTGTTTCTTATGGTGAAAAAATCTGATACACAAAATCTAATAAAATCTTGTATTGCCTTTGCTCATACTCAATTTCATGCCTCAGTTAAAACTATAAGGGTAGATAATGGAGGAGAAATCTTATCTATGAGAAGTTTCTTTCAGTCTCAAGGCATTGAATGTCAACGGACTTGCGTCTCTACTCCTCAACAAAATGGAGTAGTTGAACGCAAGCATCGTCATATTCTAGTTGTAGCAAGAGCATTACGATTTCAGTCTCACTTACCTCTCACTTTTTGGGGAGAATGCGTATTGACTGCTGTCTACCTCATCAATAGGCTTCCATCACCATTATTATCTTCTAAATCACCTTTTCAGTTATTATATAATCGTCCGCCATCACTTGATCACTTAAAGGTTTTCGGTTGCCTATGTTACGCGACAGTTGTTAGTCCTGCTCATAAATTTGATTCTCGTGCAAAACGTTGCATTTTTGTTGGGTATCCTACTGATCAAAAGGGTTACAAACTTTATGATTTGGATACAAAAAAGTTTCTTGTGAGCCGAGATGTCAAATTTTTAGAAACCACTTTTCCTTTCTCAACTTCACCGAATCAACATTCTGTGTTGGATGAACTTTCTCCAGATCACATGGATAATTCTAAATATGCAACATCTTCCGCTAATATTTTACCTCAACCAACCCAATACCATGACGTACATGAGCTTACATCTTCTCAAACATTATCTCCAGCCGAACCCATTGAAGCATCAGAAGTATCACAATACCAACCCATAAATTCTGAAAACTCACCTTTGGTTGAACCTACTCTTGCACCAGATATTACAATGAGCCCTTCAAGGGAATCGACGACACCTACTTCCACCCCTACAGATCTTTCCGCACCTCCCATAAGACAATCCCTTCGTCCTAAACAACCTCCGGCATGGCAAAAAGACTACATACTGTCATCAAAAGTCAATCAATCAAACCCAACACCAAGTTCTCAATCAGGTACTCATTATCCTCTTTCCAATTTTCTTTCTTACTCTCGTTTATCATATGCACATTGTGCCTTTTTAGCTAACATTACAGGTCATACGGAGCCTACCTCATATGGCCAGGCGATCCTTGATCCTCAGTGGAAACAAGCCATGAATACAGAATTAGAAGCACTCCAACAGAATAATACATGGAGTTTGGTACCTCTCCCTGTTGGACATAAACCGATCGGTTGCAAATGGGTTTACAAAATTAAGTACAAGTCAGATGGTACCATTGAAAGATATAAGGCTCGCCTTGTTGCTAAAGGATACACTCAAGTAGAGGGTACTGATTATCAGGAAACATTTTCTCCTACAGCCAAACTTACTACACTTCGTTGTCTTCTTACTGTTGTTGCTGCACGCAATTGGTTTGCATACCAGTTAGACGTTCAAAATGCGTTCCTCCACGGTGACTTGAATGAAGAAGTATATATGGAACCTCCACCTGGACTTCGCCGACAGGGGGAGAACACTGTATGTCGGCTACACAAATCCCTCTATGGTCTCAAACAAGCATCAAGAAATTGGTTTCGCACCTTTTCAGAAACCATTCGAAAGGCTGGCTATGAACAATCAAAAGCTGACTATTCTCTTTTCACCAAAGTCCAAGGTACTTCATTTACAGCAATTTTAATTTATGTTGATGATATACTTCTCACAGGAAATGATCTTAAAGAAATCGAGCATCTCAAAAGGTTCCTTCTCAAACGCTTCCGCATCAAAGATCTTGGAGATTTGAAATATTTTTTGGGTATTGAGTTTTCCAGATCACATAAAGGTATTTTCATGTCTCAAAGGAAATATGCATTAGACATCTTACAAGACTCAGGACTTCTAGGGGCGCGCCCAGACAAGTTTCCAATGGAACAAAATTTGAAACTTACTCCTACACATGGTGAATTATTGAATGATCCAACCAAGTATAGAAGATTAATTGGCAGACTGATTTATCTTACGGTTACAAGACCTGACATAGTCTACGCTATTCGGACACTAAGTCAATACATGCACGAGCCTAGAAAACTCCATTGGGATGCTGCTATACGGGTCCTTAAATATATTAAGGGTACTCCAGGTCAAGGCTTATTATTCCATTCCACCAATGATCTTACATTGAAGGCCTTTTGTGATTCGGATTGGGGAGGTTGCAGTGCCACAAGGAGATCAGTTACAGGATATTGCATTTTTCTTGGAAATTCTCTTGTCTCATGGAAGTCCAAGAAACAATCAAATGTTTCAAGATCGTCAGCAGAAGCAGAATATCGAGCTATGGCTAACACATGCTTGGAGCTCACATGGTTACGATATATTCTACAAGATCTGAAAGTCCCACAAGTAAATCCTACGAAATTATTTTGCGATAATCAAGCTGCTTTGCATATTGCAGCGAATCATGTCTTCCATGAACGTACAAAACATATTGAAATAGATTGTCACATAGTTCGAGAAAAGTTACAAGCTGGAATGATTAGTCCATCATATGTACCTACACGCTTTCAGTTGGCAGATTTGTTTACAAAGGCATTGGGAAAGGATCAGTTTGTGACACTAAGCAACAAGTTGGGACTTCATGATATTCACTCTCCAACTTGAGGGGGAGTGTTAAGAAATATTATATCATATATTCACTTTCCTATTTAGTGTAAATTAGATCCCACATAATATGGATCACCAATTTGGTGGCTTAGAATTAGGCCTTAATTGATTTGTAACATCTATATATGTATTGTTGTACTGTAAATGTAAATACACAACTTCAGCCATTTCTCTTCTCCTCTAGAATTCACTGCTCCATCTTAAGTTTCTTCACTCTCTATTTCTTAAGTTATGTGCTAGCTTTCACCAGCACATATACGGATAACTTTGTCTACCAATGCTTAAGCAGATGAGAAGAAATCATCTTATGAGTTGGAACTTTTCTAAATCATTTCATAAAAAGAATTCCATCTAGTTTTAACATGTTTTGGAACTTTTCTAAATGGAACTTCACACAATTTACAAAAATCTTTATATTGTTGAATTCTACTATTATTATTCATATGAAAAATCCAAAAAATTGCATTTTCAACTTTATCAATACAACTATCAAATACCCTAATACCATCTTTTACAACTAAATTTAATATATGTGCACCACATTTGATATGAAAAGCATATTTACTAATTGGACAAAGTCTAGTTTCTAGCATAGTCATAGCATTTAAATTAGCAGAAGCATTATCTAAAGTAATACTAATCACTTTATCAGTAAGATAAAAATGTTGTAAAATTTTTAACACACTTGAAGCAATATAAGTACCAGTTTTTTTGAGTTCACAAATTTTATAAGCGATAATTCTTTTTTGCATTATCCATTTATAATCAATCCAATGTGCAGTAACAGTTAAATAATCAAATCCGTTAGGACTACGACCCATATCAGTGGTAATAGAAGCCCTACAATCCATCATATAAAAATATTTACGAAGATATTGCATATGTTTTTCATAAAATTCAAAAATATCTCTTTTTACCATGCTTCTTGTAATACCTTCAAAACTGGGATAAAATGTATCCCGAATATATCTTATAAAACCATCATGTTCTCCAAAATTAAAAGGCAAACCACAAACAACAACCATTTTAGCAAAATTTTCACGATCACGGTCCCTATTATAGGGCCGTTGTGAAACATGACCAGCAGGATTTGAAGGATTTAGTGAAGTTTGAATCATGTTTGACCCGCCAACAGAAGGTCCAACGCTAGAGCCAGCATCACCTTGACTAGCTAGATATGCTTGCCACTCTCTCGGATGTTTCTTAAGCAAATGAGTTTTTAACCCCCCAGTCGAACCTCCACTAGCACCAGATACATATTTCCAACTTTGTTTACAAATACGACACGTAGACACAGTTTTTTCTTCATTTAAAAAACAAAATTTCCACACAGCTGATTTTAAAGGACGTTGTGGTTTGGTCTTACCCCTCACTGGAGCAATAGGGGGAAGATCAGCTCTAACTTGAGGATTATCCTGAGTTGGAGCTTGGGGAATAGTGGGGGCGGGGGCAATAAAGGGACTAGTCGGTGTATCAGTTTCTTCTAAATCATCATCCTCATGCATTTCTACTTCTTCATTTAATTCATCTTCTAAATCATTATACATTCTTTCATAAGCTTCATTGGGAATAGGGTCATCCGTAGTAAATGGAAAATTAGTTTCATTAACATGCGTAAATTCATCTGTATTAAATCTAACTTGAGGAAGAGCAGGGCGGAGAGAAGAACTAGAAGAACCACTACCTATTTTACCCTTCACATAACTTTTTGTTCTTGAAATAATACCTTTTTTACCGGATTTTTTTTGAGATGGATCCATAATATAATAAAATATAAAATTAGCAAATTAAAATAAATAAATCACAAGTTCACAAATCACAAATTCACAAATAAATCACAAATTCACAACTAATAAACAAGAATAAAAATTAAAAAATTAAAGAGTGGAACGAATATACCAACGTCTGCTGTAAAAACAGACGATTATAACTGAAATTTGAAAAAGATTGCTCCTCCAAAATTCACCAAATTATACTTCACTTGCAAAATAATAAGAATAATTATAGAATTTGTAAATATTAAGAGATGAAAATTGAGAGAGAATGAGAGTTGAATGGATGAATAAAAATTAAAAGGGGAAGGGGTATTTATAATGAAAAAATAGGAGGGGGGCTGTAGGGGGGGTGCTAGGGGGTGCTGGGGGGGCTAGGGGGTGCTGGGGGGTGGGGGGTGGGGGTGAGGGGGGCTAAAATAGCCGTTGGGTGGCTGAAATAGCCGTTACCCAACGGCTTAAAACGTTTAAAAAAAAAAAAAAAAAAAAATCGTTGACCGGTTGACCGGACCGGAACCGGAATGGACCGGTACGAACCGGTATCGGTTTGCCGGTATGGATCGGTAATTCCGGTCCATTCCGGTACCGGTACCGGTCCATTCCGGTACCGTACCGGTACGTACCGGACCGGTATGGACCGGTACCGGTACCGGAATGGACCGGAATGGTACCGGTCCATACCGGTCCGGCGGCCACTCTTAGGTGCAATTGATTTTTACAGTATTAGTGTACGTTAATCTGTCATTGTAGTTATTTTATAGATGACCTTCTTGGTGTTCGGATTAGTTTGCTCGGAGTAGTTGTACCACATAGGACTGAACTTCCCAGTAGTATAAGTTAAATTTATGGTGTCTGGATTAGTTTGCTCGCACCTCGACTATTTAACAGGGTACCTGCTAGCTCACACCAGTGCATATACGGGTAACTTTGTCTACCAATGCTTAAGCAGATTAGAAGAAATCATTGCAAAATGCCTTGATTTTTCAGAAGAAGTAGTTTAGTTCTTTGGATTTAACTTATAGTGTACGCTAATTCGTTGTAGTTATCTTTTAGATGACCTTCTCGAGTGCATATACTTTTCGATCTAAACTTGTGACGTTTGAAATGTGTTAACAGATTGGCTGGAGCAATTCTTCTAACACCAGTGACTAACTACTGGTGGGGTAGTTTTCCTGCAAACTTGACTAAACAAGCGTACTACGAACAGCTCGTGCAGGATCAATGGACGCTTCGTATTTCTCACTATCTTCCATGGCTGACTTACTGGTGGAACACTCAAAAATGGTTTCCGGCTTGCAGTGTTGCAACGTTCAGTGAGGATATTCTTTTCGAGCAAGATAGAGTACTAATGCCTATCTTTGAATCATATCAGAGTAAATATCGGGTGAGTGATCACTCGTTTAGCTTCTTAGCATATCCACATTTCATTTTCACGCGATTTTTATCAGTGGCTGATCTAACAATGGATTCGCGAGTTTGGTATAACAAGAATAGATAGAGTTTGATATATTTTAGTCTAAATAATGTTATGCTATTACCACTAGTAATGTTTTAGCTTAAATAACGATAGAGTTCAAGTTATATGCACTGTCAGTATAGAGGTTTTCTACATCATTGGGCAACAATAGGTAACTCTTCGTATCAAGTTTGATATGGCGATATAGTGACCTGAAAGATTCTTTACATTGTTAGTGTATATAACTTAATTCCATAATGACACGTGCCCGATTCTGTTCTTTGACATTTCTGAACTCTGAGTTCTGTTTTGTTCTGTTCCTGATTGAGGTTAGGACCTGGTAAGACAGCAAGGGGACTACGAGTCGATCCACCGTGACCTAATGATAGGTTTCGGTACATGGGAGTTCGATCCAATGGAGCTGGAGAACCCGTTCCCTAACGGAGAAGGCTCCGTTCACATCTGGCAAGGCGATGAAGACGGGCATGTACCCGTCCTTCTACAACGATACGTCGCGAAGAAACTACCATGGATTCACTATCATGAAATGAAAGGTGGAGGTCATATGTTTCCATGGGCTGAAGGAATGGGAGATAAAGTCATGAAGACTTTCTTACTTGGGGAGCCCTTTGTTCTATAAAATTATGCTATGGGGGCTTGTTTGTCATTGAATAAATTTGAATATTTGTTAATAATTATATTCTACTTAAGTCATTTTCAGCTACGTGTTAGGACTCTTCAAAGATATCATCGTGTGTGTCGGATCCTCCAAAAGCTATGCATTTTCGAAGGGTCCGAGCAATATAAGTCATGAATACAATGTAAGTACTTGTGGAGCCCTTTAGTTCTTTATAAAATCTATACTATGGGGATGGTGTAATATTGGAGTCTATGGCTCTTTTTCATTGTATAAACTTGACGATTTGTTAATAATTAAAAAACGGGCATAATACATAAACAGACGCTTTCAATTAATGACACTTATCAACTTAAAATTTGACGTCAATTGTTTGGAACTGAATCGTTGTTGATGTGATCACATTCATCACACTTGGCGTACTTTCGTATTATGTCACTTGAAGACTTATTCATTATATTATTTGATAACCTAGAAATTTCTGAGAGCCAACAGACACATGCACCATTCAAAACTCAGTAAATAATGGACTCCCTTCAATCATTCAACACTTAATTTTCATATTTTTGTTTGTGACATCGATTTAAACTCGTGATGTACGCTATATTGCGCTCTTACCATCAAACCAAAGCCTGGACTACCTAAAGGCTTAAAATTTGATGAGTTTTCTATTTATAACTTCATTTTCTTGAATTTCCAAGTTAATCTTATGATACATTCTACTAAAAACGTAATGTATATTAGCATAAATAATATTTAATGAGTTTTGCTTCATTATTGGGCAAGAACATCAACTAACACAACTACTATGGATAAAGTTTCTTCATAGACATGTAATGCACAAACAACCTACTTTTTATATATAAAAAAATTATGTTTACATCATCACTTTGACATAAAAGGACATTTCTTTACTATTTTTTTGTGTAGGGACAATTAAAAGTAATTGAATTAGGTGGTGTAGGGCCATTGACCAAGATCCAATTATTGGGGGTACCCGGATGGACAAATAATGTGAGTGATTTTAATTCGCATAATATATATATATATGTACTCTTTAATTTGGATTTAATTGATATTTATATCTTTTAATTTTGAATGTGCACATGGAGGCACTTAAACTTGTATAAAGTTGAACAAGTAGATATATGCGTCCTACGTGACATTCTACGTGTATTATGTCACTTAAGACGTTTGTGTCTACTTATTCAACTATGTACAAGTTTAAGTATCTACTTGTGCACATTCAAAGTTGGAGGGCATAGATGTCAGCCGAGATCAGATTAAAGGACACGTTTATGTATTATGCCTTTTAATTCACCTATCAACAGATATCTCGAGTTCGAGCGTGGGTATGAAAAAAGTTCTGTTGGGAGCGTTACCTTCAGAAATAGGTTATGCAATGCACAAATTCAAATTATTTAAGCTTCAATTTGAGTATCGAGCATCGTGTGAATTTTTATTTTATATAAAAAAAATAATTCATCTAGAATATGATAAGGGGCTGGCCAGAATTAAATAAAATTGAGAGGTGGTCTCTGCAGCCTGCAGGACTATAGTACATATTCAAAGGAATCTTTATATGATTTATCTAATAAAGATTATTTGATAAAAAATGCTGGCTACTTTTTTTTTATATTATCATATGAAAACGATACTTATTGGCTCGATTAATTCATATTTGAAATGTGTATGATTCATTGGAGAGATAACACTCTCAACCATAGGTTTCTCCATTTCTAAACGTCGAACCTGAAACCTTCTGATTAAAATAGAAGAAGTTCATCTATCTCATCAAACCCGTAATGAGAGGCAATAAATATTTGGTATGACGGTACTAATATATTCAAGGTATTTTCCAATTGGCATACACATAGATAGACACTTTAACTTGACCTCAACGGGCAAGTAACACTCTAACTTTGAGAATGTACATCTAGACACCTTAATTTGGTTTAAACTCGTAAACATACCCATCCTACATGGCATTTCGTGTGAGTTACATGGCATTTCACGCGTGTTTACAGGCCAACCTAAACCAAGTTGAGGTGCATTTCTAAGACTTTTAGTCCAGCCCAATTATACATTGTTTATGAGCCCATTAGACCAATTTGTCTTATATTGGCCCAATTCCAAAAACACTTCATATATCTAATTTAAGCCCATTATATGTTGTTTCAATCATACCAAACACAACCTTTTGAAATAAATAAATGGGTAACTTACCTAAAACACACATCTTTGGGAGCTAATTACTCTTTTTCCTACCTCAATCCCGCTCAGATATATCCCTCACTTCGGGATACATCGCCTCACCTCGGGATACATCCTCAAACTACTCGGATACATCGAAATCCCATTAGATACATCCCAAAATCACTCGGCTACATTGGCATTCTTTGGTTTTACCTTTGATACATCGGGTGGGATGTATCCGAGGTGAGACGATGTACCACGAGGTGAGGCGATGTATCACGGTCTGAGGCGATGTATCCGAGTGGTTTATATGGTATATTAAGTAATTAAAATAAAGTAGTGGGAGAGTTAGTAAATATGGTAAGGAGGTATGTCTCTTTACGTAGTTTGACCATAAATAAACTAATTAATTAAACTAGGGGAGAACTCATGAGACTTTTTCAATTGTTCACATGTAATTTTATCTTTCTGAAACCTGCTTCCTTTTTTTTTTTTAAAAGAATCTTTTGATAGGTCAAGACAAAAGCATATATAATCAAATCTCTTTATAACAACATCGTTTGCTTAAATATTTTTTAGGTGCTATAAATAACATATAACATAATATAATATGAAAAATCAATTTCAAAGAAAATTTGGTCCTTATAGTGAGATATTATTAATTTGTTATAGAAGGTAACTGTTATAGAGAGATCCGACTGTATTTTAATATGTAGAGTTCATATTACCACCAAACCTAAGGTTGCGGTAGGGTAATAGGTATTCTTTTATTCTTAATCAGAGGGTTCAGGTTCAAATCTTAAAAATAAAATTTTCGTTGGGAGAAAATGTTAGTACTCTTTAGAGTTTGACTTGTCTTATATCACATCTCTTTGTATATCTATACATACAATATATATAGTTGATGTATATTGACTCCTTCAGCCTTGAGTTATCTGATACATAAAATGTTTTATCTCAATTGAGTAAGTCGAGGGTTTATCGGAAACAACCTCTCAATCTCTATGAGGCAGGGATAAGGTCTGCGTACACTCTACTTTTTCAAACTTCGATCTACTTGTGAGATTATACTGAACATGTTGTTGTTGTAGAAACAATTGAGTTCTTTTTGACATCTTATCCCATGTTCGTACTTATTTTGGAATTCGACTAATTTGGATATGTGTCATGTAAGGCACTACATACGAGGATTATTTTTCATACTTAGGACTCGATTCGAAAACTTTTAGTTAAGGATGAAGGGATACTATCCATCCCACCACAATTTTTGATTGTGATACACGCCTTTTTCTTTTTTGTTTCTCACCTAGTATTCGATACTTGGATTGAAGTCCTGATTAATTCTTTTTTTGTTTTCCACCTAGTACTCGGTACTTGCATGGATGCCTCAGACTAATTCAGATTCGTATCACTTAAAGTTCACTAAAAGAGAAAACTCATATCAAGATTTTTATGCTCAAGACTCGAACCCGATATTTTTATTATTAAAGGTAAGAGATCCATATCTATATTTTTAATGGAATTTTCAAGGAAAGAGAGCTAGCAAATATTGACTGAATATTTCTTCTGAAAATAAATCAAATAATTGCATTTATAAAATTAGTAAAGAATTGAAAATGTCAAAATTCGTGGTAGTTGGGTAAATTGTTGTTCAACAACCCCAAGTTGACTAAAATCTGTTTCTCTAAATTCACACTAAAAAAGTTAAGTTATTGACAAAATGAGAAAGAAGAAAGAAAATTAAGTTAAACTTATTGACAAAATGAGAAAGAAGAAAGAAATTAATGTTAAATTATTGACAAAATGAGAAAAGAAGAAAGAAAAATAAGTTAAATTATTGACAAAATGAGAAAGAAGAAAGAAATTATTAAAGTTAAATTATTGACAAAATGAGAAAAGAAGAAAGAAATTAAAGTTAAAATTATTGACAAAATAAGAAAAGAAGAAAGAAATTAAAGTTAAAATTATTGACAAAATGAGAAAGAAGAAAGACATTATGAAGGTCGTACTTCCTCTACTCATGTTCTTTAACTTTTTCTTTTTGCTTTTCTATTCGGTATACGGTATTTCTGTATTGAAGTCTGATTAAATTTGAATTTGCTTTGAAAAATTCCATGTTGGGCCAATAAATGCAAGACATATTTCTTTTATCTACATTGGAGCCTGACTAAATCCAAATTCATTCTGTCGCACCTAGTAAAACAGGCATGACTCGCATACGATCATCTTTTTTTCGATTGAAGAATCAGACTTCCTGAAAAAATAGTATCTCATAAGTTTTCGGAAGAAAGACGAAAAAATAGGTATCGGTAAAGGAAAAAACCTCATTGAAAATTCCACATTAAGAGGAGTAAGACGCTAAAAACGCTTCCTAACAAAGGTGATTTCACACCCAAGATTCGAACGCGAGACCTCTTATCAAAGATGAAAGATTACTTACCATTCCACCATAATCGTTATTGATACGTGTGTCTTTTACATAAATATGGTTAAGTAATACTCCCTCCGTTCCTAAATAAGTGATCATTTTAGATTGAGCACACCCCTTTAAGAAATTGCTCACTCCTAGAAAATAAAAGGTGTTTTTACTATCTTACCCCTAATTAAATTTTACTGTATATTTGATATAATCTTTTCTAATTAATAGTTTTTGATTATGTAAACAAGGGTAAATTTGAAACAATATGATCAATTTATTTTTGAAAGTCTAAATGATCACTTATTTAGGAACAAAATAAAAAGATAAAATGATCATTTATTTAGGAACAGAGGAGTATATATTTTATTTTAATTTTTAACTGTATTAATTTGACGTAAATATCCGATGCGAGTAAGATTTTATGAATTAAAAAAGCTGCCTTGCCAATTCATTTTGACAGGAAAGCACATGTGTTGAGAATAAAAACAAACACTCCACTTGTTTGGATATTGTCACTCTCTTTAATTCTTTATTCATTTTTTTTAATGAAATTATGAAACCAAATATTTTAAAATAATGCTAGAAAACAAATCAAAGATGTGAACTGTATGATAATGATTAGTTGCTAACCTTTGAAATTTTCTTGATTTTTGTGCTTTAAATTCTTTGTTGGGAGGAAGAAAAAAAAATGGCAGCAAAAATGAGCAAAAAAATTTCTGCAGCATCAGCCAGGTCTCATACTAGAAAAACTAAGCAAAAAAGTTCAATTCCTCTTCCTTCAGGTACTCAATCATTTAAAAAATAATAATTTGATAGAGGGTGCGGAGGGCGAGGATTCGAGTAGAAGGCTAGTAGTGATTAGTTTTTGCGTTGGGTTTCTCAGGATAGTGCATAGTATTAGTATTATTTTCGTTATTTTTATTAGTTTACTATTTTCGTATTTTTTTTTATGTATCTATTTCTACTTGTTGTTTGCATTGCCTCTGCTTTCTTACTGTCTTGCTATTTGATTATGCCTTCATAAGTGTTGTGTTTTTTGCTTCCTTTGAGCCGAGGGTCTTTCGAAAACAGCCTATCTACATGACAAGGTAGAGGTAAGGTTTGCGTATACTCTAGCTCTCCAGACCTCACTTGTGGGACAATACTGGGTATGTTGTTGTTGATATGAGCGTAAATGAAGAAATGGGGATTTATATAGCCACACGACCCCGACTTGTCTGGGACTGAGGCGTAGTTCTTGTTGTTGTTGTTGTTGTTATATTGGAGAATTTTTCTTGATTTATTTGCATTGCATTTTAGCTATTAGAATGCCATTTACTTGATGACTTTCAGAAAGTTGTGATTTTTATTTGAAATTCTTCACATATTGAAGAAATGGATTGATGTGTTAATCTTGATATGTCTGTGTAATTTGCTGATTAATGCTCTAGATTGAATAGGCTATGTTTCTTGGACTCTCCATCCGTGTCGGGTCCTTAAAAATGCACTACTTTTGAAGGATCTGACACGCACCCATAGACATTTTTGAAGAGTCCGAGCAACATAGAGAATAAGAGATTGGGTCAGATATTGCTCCTTTGAAGTGTACGACCATTTCATCTAAAAGGTTAAGCGATTAGATACAGATAGAACACACTTTTATTTACTTAATTACGTCTTCAACACGCCCCTTACCTGTGAACCTGATTCTTGTTCATGGGCCAATGAAGAGACGGAGTCAGTATTTCAACTTTAAAGGTTCTTCATTTTAGAACGATGATTTCAAGTGTTAATAATTGAGTTCTAAATCTAATATGTTACTTGTTTTAGAACGATGACTTTATAGGTTCTTGAAAAATGTGGTTGAAATTGTTTGAGTTGTTAATGTGGTTGAAAGTTATGTTGCTCGAACCCTCCAAAAATGTCGTCGTAACTGTATCGGATCCTTAAAAATGCATAGCTTTTGGAGGACGACACACACCTGTCTATACTTTCGTAGAGTCCGAGCAACATAGCATAAAAGTTCTTGTGGCAAAGCTAGTTAAGATATTAATGTTCAAATGTGTTCTGTTTTCTTGATTTTAAGACTTCATTGCAAGCTGAAAAGGGGAAAAATTTCAGGGATGTTTGGGAAAATTGTAGCTGTTCTCTTCGCGGGGTTTGTGGCGTATGCTTATCGCGCAATGCAGCCTCCTCCTCCGAAAATTTGTGGCACCCCTGATGGCCCTCCTGTAACAGCACCTCGAATTAAACTTAAGGATGGACGATATTTAGCTTACAAAGAGCATGGTGTACCGCGAGATCAAGCAAAGCATAAGATTGTGTTCATCCACGGATATGATTCTAACAGACATGACGCTGTTGTTGCAACTGGCCTCTCTCCGGTAACTGTCATCCGTTCACCTCAACTCTGTCATCATGTCTTTTGCTTCTACGCCATTTTTAACGTCTTATAACTATTTTTCCAGGAGGTTATTGAAAGCTTGGGAGTATACATTGTTTCAATTGATAGGCCTGGTTATGGAGAAAGTGATCCTAATCCAAAACGAACAGTAAAGAGCTTGGCGTTTGACGTACAGGAACTTGCTGATCAATTAGGACTCGGGTCCAAATTCTATGTCATTGGATTTTCGATGGGGGGACAAGCCGTTTGGACCTTGCTCAAATATATTCCTCACAGGTTACTATTTGTTGCAACTTTAGTGAATTCTACTAAAATTTATGCTTCACGTTGAAAGTACTAGGTTCAGATGAACTCGTTGTTGTAACTCATTTGTGTGATATGTGACAGATTGGCTGGAGCGGCTCTTCTAGCACCGGTTACCAACTACTGGTGGCCTAACTTCCCCGCGAACTTGTCCAAAGAAGCGTTCAGCCATCAGCTTCCTCAGGATATATGGAACCTTCGCGTTGCTCACTACCTTCCGTGGCTTACGTACTGGTGGAACACTCAGAAGTTTTTCCCTGCTTGTAGTGCTGCTTCTTACAACCCCGGTGCTCTTTCTTCCCAGGACTTAGAACTAATGCCCGCTTATCGCGCCAGAAAAGACCTTTATGTAAGTGCTCTTCTCTTGAGATATCATACCTCTTGTTACATTTAGCTGTTGCTTAATCCCTGTTTGGAAGGAGACCCTAGGAGCAATGGTAAAGTTGTCTCCGTATGACCTATAAGTCACAAGTTCAATCCGTGTAATTAACAATTGATGCTTGCATCAAGTTAGACTTCCTGGATCACACCCTTGGGGTGTGGCCCTTTCCTGGACCCTACGTGAATGCTGGATGTTTCGTGCACCGGATTGCCCTTTTTTAGTTAAACCTGTTTGGATATCTGATAGATTATTTCTGTTTCAAAATCTTTCCCCTTACATATCCATCTAACATAAACAACTTCCCCTGGTAAACTTCCAATCTAGGAATTAAGGCATGCGATTTTTGTGTCAGTAAGAGCAAAGTTTTGTGATTTGGGTGAAAAAAACTCATCGTTATGTGACCATCTATGAAATTTACACGTGGTAGCAGTAGTTTACTCTGGATAAGGGAGCGGGATTGGCTGAGTTAATCGGAAGAGGGGAACCGGGGTATTTTTCATGCTGAGGCGCATCTATCTTACTCTAAACAATGCACCTTGTATAAAATAGATGTTTATATTGTTCTACCAGTTGGATCGACCTTAGATAGGCGCTTTCCTAAAGTGCAATGAAGGTCATGAACCTAAGCCATACGCCTTTATGATCACCATTGACCCCGTCCAAGTAAGTTCGTGATATTATACAATGTTTCTTGTGGCCTAACAGAAAGTGCCCCTTTTTATATCAGTTTAACATCTCGCGTCTTACCTGCATATCAAATCTTCGGGCATTTTCATTTGTGATTCGATCATACATAGTCGAACAAGCTTGAAAATAGAAGTACTAATTCATTGCGACATCTTTTGGCTTCTCATATATAATCTGCTTCAAGTTCACAAATAAGGAAATTTTTGTATGAATGTCAATGTCCTCGAGCAGATTCTCCGCGATGCTAGGCTGCACATAACTCACAAATTGGATGTCCCTATTTTGACGAGACAATGTCACTACTCGTCGAATAGTACTAAGATAAGATCTTGTTGACAAAGGTCATTGAGTTCTTCCAATCGACGAGGATGTACACCTCAAATCACAGTTTCAGCTGATGAAATTGGAGAAAACGCCTTTCTTCATTCGATTTCATGCTGACTCGATGTAACACTCATCTCGTCCCACGTCTCTGAATCTCGAGTACCTCTAATTAGCTAGCTAGGCTTACTAAAACAGGACGCTCATTCTTGCATCGAACAGAATGTTGTGTTGCTTGTTACTACATGTTTGTGGTAGTTGAACACCATTTGTCGGAAAATTATAGATCAAAAATTACTTTTTCACCCTTAGCAAAATTTCTAGTTTCGCTACTGAGCTTTGATATTCTCATCTTTAGTAGTAGTACCTGACTGTTATTCTGATCTGCATCGCACCTCAGGCTCAGGTGAGACAACAGGGACAACACGAGTCACTCCATCGCGACCTGATGATTGGGTTCGGGACATGGGAATTCGACCCTGTAGATTTGGAAAATCCGTTTCCTAACAACGAAGGTTCAGTACACTTGTGGCAAGGGGACGAGGACAAGCTCGTACCAGTAACTCTCCAACGATACATTGCACAACGACAATCATCATGGATTCAGTATCATGAAATCTCGGGTGCTGGTCATATGTTCCCGGTTCTTGATGGAATGGCGGACAAGATTGTGAAAGCTCTTCTGATCGGAGAGAAAAATGTCTCGTAAGAGTTGCATACACTAGGTCGATAATCGTCTATCGTGCTACATTATGCATAACATTTTGACTACATAGATTGTGTTTTTTGAGTATTTTTCATACTACTATAGTCATATTTTTGATAAGAGAATGTCATTTCTAGAGAATATTTTTGTGTGAGAATCGATGTTTTTGCGCGTTTATAGCGAAATTTATATGGTATAGGACTTTTGTTATCGAATGTTTAAAGAAGATAGAGGGAAGTGGATGCATTCGAGGCTTGTGTGGAGGACATAAGACGAGAAGTCTTAAAGGAAGTTTTGTAGAGCCCCTTGTCCTCACATCCACGCCCGAGGAACCCTAGTCCTCGGGTCTTGGAACAGATGACAATGCAATACGAATTGGTGGTATACACAATACGAATATTACAATCACAGACTAGACGTCTCAAGGATGTTTTGTAGAGATCATTGACCTCGCATTAGTCCTCGAATCCTGATATATACGCCGATACAGTACGACATCGAACGCCGGATACATATCACTTTAACATGACTAAGCGATAAATATATATGTGAAAGATAATCTTTAAATTTATTATTTCGATATAATTATCGAGTGTGAATAAACTTTTTATTTTAGAAAACTGTTACAAAAAATTTGAAATAAAAAAGCAAATATAATATCATAAACCAAATAAAAAAGAGATAATGGTCAAACACACCTGAATGTGAGTTTCACACCTCAACTATCAGCTATTTTATTTTTCTAACTGAATTATCACTAATTATATATTAAAACACACCTAACAACGAATAGTTGAATATGAAACTCGCATAAAAACGTTCATTCAACTATGTTTTTGACCATTAACTCATTAAAGGAAAAACGTTAATGGTCAAAAATACACCTAAAGCTAAGAGTCCCAGTTTTTTTTGTTTCATACCTGAACTATCAAGTGTGTGAGTTTTCTAAGTGAACTATCATAAATGTTTATTGAAACATACCTCAACTATTGGTTGTTCACTTTTCCTATATGAAATATCACCATTGTTCAGGTAGGAAAAATGAACAACTCATAGTTAAGGTGTGTTCAATAAACATCTAGTAATAGTTCAGACATAGAAAACTGGAAACTCACACATGTGATAGTTCAGATATGAAACTCAAAAAACTAATATATTTAGGTTTATTTTTGACAGTTTACACTTCCTCTAAAAAATAATAATAAAATGGAATACTATTTACTCTCTTCGTTCTTTTTTAGTTGTCACGTTGCATTTTTTGAGAGTCAATTTGACTAATTTTTAAAGCTAAATTTGATTAAATTAATTCAATATTTTAAAATTAAAATTTAGATATTCAAAAACAATACAAAAGTACTATAAATTACAATTTTTCTCATATTATGATGAAAAATTATATTTTAAAGTATTGATCAAAGTTTATATGGTTTGACTCGAAAATTATGACAACTAAATAGGAACAACGGAGTAATTAGCAACTGGAAATAGAAAGAAAAATATAAGTAACAAAAAAATTGCTTAGATCAAAAGCTGTCGATAAATCATATGTTAAGAAAATCAAAATTGCAATTATTATTAGATTAGATCAGATAGCTTAAACTCAGATCTCTTCAATCTTCATTTTTGTATCTGAATAAGTTCAAATTCTGTAAATCTAGTGTAAAAATACACAATTAGTAATTTTCAAAATCAAGAATCTGTAACTGAAAAACAAGAAAAAAAAGAAGAAAAAATGGCAGGTGGGGGGCCAACAAGGAGAATTTCAGCAGCTTCAGCAAGGGCTCATACTCGTAAAGCTAAGCAAAAAAGTTCTCTTCCTCTTCCTTCTGGTGGGTTTTCATTTTCCTCTCTTTTTTTTGTTTTTTGGTATAAATTTTCTGATTTTATATTGTAATGTGTGGAAATATATAGAAGAACTGAATCTTTATTATGTAAAGTTGATAACTTTCTTGGGTTTGAGCTGGGGGGGGGGGGTAGGGAGTCGTTTTTGTTAGGGAGCGCTTTATCCTTGATGTGGGGCTTCCCGAGGCGAATTCAGATTTAGTTGGGCTCCAATGTGTGTACCAGAAAAGAAAGTTGATAACTTTGTTGGGTTTGAGCTGGGGATAGGGAGCCGTCTTTTTTTGGGAGCGCTTTATCCTTGATGTGGGACTTACTTCGGGGGCCAAATCCGGATTTAGTCTAGTTCCAATGCGGGTATGGGATACTGGGTTGGGAAACCAAAAACAAAAGTTGATAACTTTGTTACATTTGGTGGAAATTTTTAATTTTTTATAATATGTAGAAGATATAGTGAAGAACTGAATCTTTGTTATGTAAAGTTGATAACTTTCTTTGGTTTGAGCTGGGGGGTAGGGAGTCGTCTTTGTTAGGGAGCGCTTTATCCTTGATGTGGGACTTCCCGAGGCGAATTCAGATTTTAGTCAGGCTCCAATGTGTGTACCAGAAAAGAAAGTTGATAACTTTTGTTGGGTTCGAGCTGGGGATAGGGAGTCGTCTTTGTTAGGGAGCGCTTTATCCTTGATATGGGACTTCCGGAGGCGAATTCAGATTTAGTCGGGCTCCAATGTGTGTACCAGAAAAGAAAGTTGATAACTTTGTTACATTTAGTGGAAAGTTAGTTTTGATTTTTTTCTCACATCTGAAAGTGTTTGTTTGGAGGCACGTAGAAAACATGGTGATGAACTGAATCTTTATTATGTAAAGTTGATAAACTTTCTTGGGTTGGAGCTGGGGGTAGGGAGTCGTCTTTGTTAGGGAGCGTTTTATCCTTGATGTGGGACTTCCGGAGACGAATTCAGATTTAGTCGGGCTCAAATGTGTGTACCAGAAAAGGAAGTTGATAACTTTGTTACATTTAGTGGAAAGTTTTGATTTTTTTCTCACATCTGAATGTGTTTGTTTTGGGGGCATGTTGAAAATTTAGTGATGAACTGAATCTTTGTTATGTAAAGTTGATAACTTTCTTGGGTTGGAGCTGGGGGCAGGGAGTCGTCTTTGTTAGGGAGCGCTTTATCCTCGAAGTGGGATTTACTTCCCGGGTGAATCCAGATTGAGTCGGGTCTCAATGTGGGTATGGGACACTGGGTTGGGAAACCAAAAACAAATGTGATAACTTTGTTACATTTGGTGTGAAGTTCTGATTTTGATATTTTTTCTCACATCTGAATGAGTTTGTTGGGGCATGTAGAAAATATAGTGAAGAACTGAATCTTTATTATGTAAAGTTAATAACTTTCTTGGGTTGGAGCTGGGGTAGGGAGTCGTCTTTGTTAGGGAGCGCTTTATCCTCGATGTGGTACTTCCGGGGGCGAATCGGGATTTAGTCAGGTCCCAATGCCTGTACTGGACACTGAGTACAACAACAACAACAACAACAACAACAACATACCCAGCGTAGTCCCACAAAGTGGGGCTGGGGAGGATAGAGTGTATGCAAACCTTACCTCTACCTCAAGGTAGAGAGGCAAACTGGACACCGAGTGTGAAACCAAAAAAAAGAAAGTTGATAACTTTGTTACATTTGGTGGAAAGTTTTGGTTTTTGATTATGGTTTTCATATTTTCTCATATCTGCAATACAGTGATGAACTGAATCTTTATTGTGTAAAGTTGATAACTTTATTACATTTGGTGGAAAGTATTGATTTTGATTATGAGAGAATGGATCCTTTTGGTGAATCTTGGAATTGGATATTTATATATCATTTTAGTTATGCAAGTTTGTTTTGATACTATAAATCGAAATTATTGGTTTTTACTAAGAATAAAATTTTTGATTTAAAGAGCTTTAAGTTGCTTGAGTTTGCAAATGCTTCTGTTTTATCGTATGTAGAAAATTTAGTGATGAACTGAATCTTTATTATGTAAAAGTTGATAACTTTGTTACATTTTGGTTTGTTTTGATTATGATTTTGTTTTTCTCACATCTGAATGAGTTTGTTGGGGCGTGCACGCATATGACTGTACATATAAAGAGAATGGGTCCTTTTGGTGAATCTTGGAATTGGATATTTATGTCTCATTTTAGTTATGCAAGTTTGTTTTGAAATTGTAAATAGAAATTATTGGTTTTTCGAAAGAACTGAAAATTAGCTTTAAGTTGCTTGAGTTTTCAAATGCTTCTATACAAAATTTCAATCTTTTCTTGTTTTATTAGATGCTCTTCATCAATCTTGGAATTGGATATATCAATCTGTAAATAGAAAAATCTGTATTTTTTCAAAAGCGAAAATTTTAGTTTAAGTTGCTTGAGTGTGCAAATGTTTCTATACACAATCTCCTTTTTTACAAAAGTTCTATTAGAAGCTTCAATAAGATTGCTCTTTTCGTTTGTCCTTCTAAATTATTTGAATTTGCGATTGTCTTGCAACTCAAATGAGATCATTTCAGGGACATTTGCAACAATTCTTCTGGTTGTTTTGATTGGGTTATTGGCGTGGGGTTATCAGGCAACACGACCGCCTCCCCCTAAGACCTGTGGGTCCCCAGATGGTCCTCCCGTCACTGCACCTAGAATCAAACTTAGTGATGGAAGACACTTGGCTTACAAGGAGACTGGTGTACGTAGAGAGAATGCCAAATATAAGATTGTGTATATCCATGGGTACGATGGTTGCAGGCATGATGTTCCAATTAGCATCCTGTCTCAGGTAACGTCACTTGATTGATTTGCTCTTATTCTTTTACGGACCAACTTTTATATTTTGGACTTAATTTTTGTTCTTTTGCAGGATCTTATTGAAAGTTTAGGAGTGTACATTGTTTCCTTTGACAGACCTGGTTATGGAGAAAGTGATCCTAATCCGAAACGAACAGTCAAGAGCTTAGCTTTTGATATACAGGAGCTTGCCGATCAATTAGGTCTAGGATCCAAATTCTATGTTATGGGATTTTCAATGGGGGGACAGGCTGTTTGGACTTGTCTCAGATACATTCCTCACAGGTAATCTCATTTTCGTTACATGTGCATTAGGAGAGCGTTATACCTCATATGCAATGGCGGAGCCAAGATTTTTACAAAGGGGCTTTGAAATATAAAAAAGTAAACACATGAAGAAGCCAATGACATCTATTCTAAATACATAAAAAAATAATTTACCTTGTAAATACAGTATAATTTTCCGTGAAGGGGCTTCAGATGAACCCTTTTTTCCCCCTAGCTCTGGCCATGTTCATATGGATTTTGTGTAGATTCTGTAGTTTGTGGAAGAAAGAAGACTCTATAAAGGAATCCCAACTCCATTGTCAGGAGCAGAAACTTAAGATTTTTGTTTTATGACTGCTTTTTGTTAAATTTATCAAGATTCAAGAATCACGTTCGTTACTTGCAACAGATTGGCAGGTGCAGCTCTTATTGCACCAGTTGTCAACTATTGGTGGCCTAGGTTACCTGTGAATATGTCCCAAGAAGCATTCAACCTTCGGCTTCCTCAAGACAAATGGACTCTTCGCGTTGCTCATTACCTTCCGTGGCTCACCTATTGGTGGAACACTCAGAAGTTCTTTCCGGCATGCAGTGCTGCAGGTCGCAACCCTGCGGTTTTCTCTTCAAAGGACCTAGAGCTAATTTCCAAGCACCTAGAGCTAGCTTCCAAGCAAAGTTCGAGCCAAGACTATCGTGTAAGAGCTCTTTCATTTGATATCCATTTGTTGTGACAATGCATGTATAGGTAGCCTATTTTTTGGACAAAAGCTATGTTGCTCGGTCTCTCCAAAAATGTTGTCGCACCCGTCTGAGATCCTCAAAAATGCACTATTCGTTGTGGAAGATCCAACACGCACCCGGCACTATCCTCAAAGATCCAACACGCACCCGGCACATTTTTTTTTTTGGAAGAGTCCGAGCAACATAGGACAAAAGTATCATTTGACCATTGCCTATTCGTTGTGCAATGTTTTCGAGGTACCAGCTATTACAAGATGTCATCAATTGCACTGGTACTACCATCTTTGTTTCATCTTTGTCATCTTCGTATTCCGGGATAGATAACTTGCATTGACACAATTTTTATCAATGACTCGGTACCTAGGTTCTAACTTCTTAGATCTAACCTTTTTGGAGTCATGTGCATTTTAATAATGATTTTTATTCATGATCTGAATGGTGCATAAATGTAAGTAGATGGATCAAATAAGAAGTTCCAATCTAATGATGTACAGTTGACTAGATTTTTGGGAGGCCTAAAGCATCCTTGTGCAATCTACTCTGTATAGCTAACACTAACATGCTGTACATCAATGGAAAATGTTAATTTATCAAAAAAGAAAAATAGCAATCCAGTTTGCATCATTCTCTGCACTTTTCTTTTCCCCATATCAGAGGTTGGTAGATCCATGCGGGATAACGTAAATGTGCCAAAAACTGGTCTACTTCTTTCCTTTTTGTGATGACTGCAATCGAAGTTTACATGAATAAATTTGGGCAAATTCATACTAACCAAAATGTAGCAAGTTGGTGCTTATAGAAGCTGAATCAAGATTTGTTCACGCACAAGTCGGCTAATCTACAACTCTGACTGCAGTTTAGGTTTGTGAGGAATAAATATATGTATCCAAGTATCAAAACTGAAGCATTGATATGTAAAAGTGCATTGAGATCAATCATAATACTTTCAATGATAAGGATTGATCGGCATTCAACAAATAGACTTAGCAAGGCATAATGGTTAAACTTTCTTTTCCTTTTGATGACGATGGTGCTCGGACGATATTGTGTACCTCGACTAATCTGCTAGTGCCTTTTATCTTTTACCAATACACATTTTGATTAACTCTTTATCTACCAAGATTTAGACAAATAGGAAGAATTCTTCTGGTGTTGCATCTGCTAGGATTCTGACTCCTGTTTTTCGATCACCTCCTCGGTGATAAAGCATAATAGCTAATTTAGTTTGGTATAATGAATCATTAATTGATTAAGGAAGTAATACTCCGTATTATAAGCATCAACTGGTGTTCAATAAGGAGACATTGTAAGGCATAATGAATCATGTAGTTTGCTGTAATGGTTCATTAGTTGAATCAGGACATAACACTTTTCGGGCCAAAGATGTCTAGGTAGGGTTCTTGAGAGGACCCACATTTGTTGAAACCTCCAAGTCTCACCATTAAATTTCGAGGCCTTAACAAAAATGGGGCCTAATAAGCTTGTTGTGTATGGAGAAGTGGATAAGAACCATGAAGACTAGGCTTCAAATCCTATCGGAGATAACAAAAAAGAAAAAGAAGAACTAGGGGATTTCTTCTCATTTGCCTATGCCTAAGCCTTTGCTGGCAGGTTATCCGGTGCCTGTGTTAACGGGAGGTAGCAGGTACCTAATGACAATAGTCAAGGTGCACGTAAGTTGGCCCGAATACCATCATTATAGAGAAATGTTTGTTGTGTATGTAGATGTGATGTATAGGACAATGGGCCTTAGGATGACTCTTTACATAATCATTCTAAAATCTCTGAGCTTTAGCCATTTTCAAATCGTAGTCCAATTCTAGTTGTGGCCTATTCTTGAATGAACTTTTCCAGCTTATGAAAATTCGTGGTAATAAATAGTACCTTTACTCCTGATTTTGTGCATATTGTGTGCCCAACTTAGCCAATTTCATATATGATATAACAGAGTTCAGAAGATTATGGTCTGTAAGAGAATTTCTTAATTCGTTTTGCAAGTTACTTGTTTTCATCTGAGACATCATAAAATTCAGCCCGTAAACCGACCTGCTAGCGTTGCCAAATGTATTATATGCTTTGATTAATCAATCTTGCATTCTCACTTCAATGATATCATTGATAGTCTAGTAATAAGAGGACCCTTTGATGGCAAACTTTTGCGTGTAACATAGCTTCTATGCATCGACATTTTAAAGTTTTCATTCCTAGAGCCAGATATCAGTGAGCTTATGGTGCTTTTGTAAATAGAAAATTAAACTCGACGTGCAAAGTTCTCTTCTTGTTTCTGGTCATATTCTCACACTTGCTTCTCGTTGTCTAGACCGTTGCTGCCAAGGTAAGTAAGTGTTTGTTTGACTAGGCTTAACGGCCAAACACATGTACATTTTAGTAATTTGCTTTCTCCAATAAGTTTGTATCGAAAACAGATAAGTTAATTGGTGTTCTCTCTCTTTCAACTTCTTGTGCTGTTTTAGCTCACTGTTTCTGTTACTCATTCTCCTTCAGGCACAGATAAGACAACAAGGAGAATACGAGTCCCTCCACCGCGACTTAATGATTGGCTTCGGAACATGGGAATTCGATCCAATGGATCTCGAGAACCCGTTCCCTAAAAATGAAGGTTCCGTTCACGTGTGGCAAGGGGACGAGGACAAGCTCTCACCAGTCACACTACAAAGGTACATTGCACAACAGTTACCATGGATGCAATATCATGAAATTCCAGGTGCTGGTCATTTGGTTCCAATGATTGATGGAATCGGAGAGAAAATCATCAAGGCGCTTTTAAACGCGTAGACTTGATCATTCTTATAGCCGCGTGCAACGTTTCATCCTGCACGTCGTGATCGATGTGTCTCTAATTTGCCTACATATCTCGTGTCTTATCGTTCGTTCAGTTTCATATTTATTGATGTCAAAGTTCTGACTTGAGAGAAATATTTTGTATTACGAATTCTTTGCTCCTTTTGTAATCAATGATAGTTGTCATGTGAAAACAACCTCTTGCCGAAATGCGTAAGACTGCGTACAACGCATAGCGAGCCGAAATGCGTAAGACTGCGTACAACGCATAGCGAGAGCTTAGTGCAAAAAAGTATATCAATATATTCATAAAAAAGATAAAAGATATACAGTATACGGAGTAATTGTTTCTCGACTTAAGACTAACTACAACAATATCAACAATAACATAGCGTGTATTCTACAAGTGGGGTATGAGGAGGGTAGTATGTACGTAGCCTTACTTCTGTCTTCTGAAAGTAGAGAAGTTGTTTTCGATAGATTCCTGGCTCAAGTAAAATATATGAAAATCAAGTATGAAAAGGAAGTGTTGTAGTAAAGCAAGTCATGCTGAAAATGATTAAGGTAGAAGAAAGCACTAACAACAACAAAATAATATGATTATCCAGGCAAGAAAAACAAGAAGAAGTAACAAAATCGAACAATAAGACGGTAAGAGAATAATAATAACAATATTGATAAGGAAAACTAGGCAATGTCTGACTATCTACTAACCTTCTATCCTAGTCCTCGACTTTCAAATTCTCCTCTCTAACGTCATGTCCTCCTCACGTTCGTATATTATTAATACTAGCTTCAATAATGGATATATTGTTATTTTATGGATTTATTTTTGTAGGAAAAATAAATCAGTTAGTAAAAAATATATACAAGAATAACACATCTTTTAAAAAGTAACAAATGTAGCATATTAAAAAGAAAAAATAAATATAATACTAAATCTTATTAAACATTTATAAACCCCTTCATTAATTAAGGAATTTATTTCCATCAATGCACTTTTCTTGCACATATTCTCTCTCCCTCATAATTTTCTGATACTCTTTTTCAAATTTTATTTTTATGCTGACAGCTTTTAAAAAATTATTTTAAATATATTTTCAAGTTTGTTATACTGTAATTATTTTATATTATCTAAACATCAATCAATAATATATATATATATATATATATATATATATATATATATATACATATATATATTATTTTACTTATATATTTATTATATCAAATATATGAATTGTATATATACATTATAATTAAAAAATTTACTTAAATATGTGCAAAATATTTAATATATACCACTAGTATATGATTTATTGTATGTATCATTAAAATAGAAATACACATAAACACAATCAATTCAATTTGGAATATATTAATATAATATTTATAATATACCCTTAATTTTAAAGGGGAAATAAATAAAAAAATTGTGTTGATATAAAAGAAAATAAGAAAAAAAGAGAAGACAAAAAAAAATCAATAGAAAAAGGAAGCTGATATCTTTTAACAATAATTTTTAGCACTTTTAAGGGTTTCTTAATTATTTGGTTGAGAGAAAAAAGGGGTATTTAATAGGATGGAGTTACGTTTGTGTGATTTTATTAAAAAATAAAATTTTGGCTATTTTTGATATATTACTTTTTGTGTTAAAAATATGTAAAGTCTTTTTTTAAGATGGTATATTTATGTAAAGTTCTCTTAGAAATAATTATTTTTGTGTTTAGTGACTACCACCTTAACTAATTTTTCCAAGTGTCTCATGCTCTTTGTCTAAAGTTTAAAAAGTAGTCAACAATTTCCCACTATTTGATTTTTAAAATTATTGCATCATATGAGTTGTACCCAACCCCAATAAAAGGAATAAAGATAGAGGCATAATACATAAACGTGTTCTTTAACTTGATTTCAGTTGGCATTTATGCGCTTCAACTTTGAGTGTATACAAATAGACATTTCAATTTGTATAAAGTTGAACAAGTAAACAGACACGTCCTACGTGTATATAGAACGCCACGTAGGACGCGAATTATCACATAAGACACCACATAAGACATATGTGTTACTTGTTCAATTTTATACAAATTTAAGTGCCTACTTGTGCACACCCAACGTTAAAGGCATAGATGTCAGTTGAGGCCAAGTTAAAAGGGCACCTTTATGTAATATGCCTAAAGATAATAGGCACAACATTTTTTTATATAATTTTCTGGTATTCAAAATGTACTGTCTGACTAATTCATGTTTGTGTCGTATATAACCTATTCAAGGAGGAAGTGTTCCCTAACTATCTGGGATTTCTGCCGAACTCAAATTCAAAACCTTTAATTAAGAGGGAAAGATCTCATACATCCTACCCATACCCTCGGTGGTAAAGCATAACATCTTTTCGGGTACAATTATATGATATTCAAAATCTATTAATCCGATTAATTTAGATTTACACTATGTATAACATTTAAGGAGAAAGCACTCCTCACAAGAGATTTTTTCATTCCCAAAATTCGAACTTGATACTTCTAATTAAGAATGAAAGTATATCATCCATCTCATCATACCTAGGTGGTAAAGCACCAACATCCATGTCACATAATTCCAAACTGCTTGCAAAAAGAAGGGACATTAAAGTAATTACACATAATGTTACATCTATAAAAATCACACTTCCCAAAATAAAAGATTCAAAGTACTAAAACACAACAAAAATGTATCCAAAACTTCTTGTTTTGGTACTCACTAACTTTTTTTTCTTACTAGTTTTGGCCTCTGACCCTGACCCTATCCAAGATTTTTGCATACCTAATACTAGAACAACATCAAGGTACAATTTTGTATCACCATGCAAAAATTCAAAATTAGTAACACCTGATGATTTCGTATTTACGCCGGGAAACTTCTCCCACACGGACCTCGCGTCCGTGTCGGTGAATCCCTCGAATTTTCCGGGACTCAACACGTTAGATATGTCGTTCGTACATGCTGACTTGAACATTGGTGGAATAAATCCCCCTCATTTTCACCCTAGAGCAACCGAAATCGCCTACATTGTACGTGGAAAAGTTTATTCAGGTTTCGTTGACTCGAATAATCGAGTTTTTTCAAAGGTGATTGAACAAGGGGAAGTCATGATTTTTCCTAAGGGGCTAAGTACATTTTATGATGAACGTCGGGGCAACTCCGACGACGATTTTCGGGTGTTTCAACAGCCAAAATCCAGGTAATATGAAAATTCCAGCAACAATTTTTGGTTCTGGAATTAATGATGAACTTTTGGAAAAAGCTTTTGGATTGAGCTTACCAAATTTTTGTAATGAGGAGGAAATTTCCCCCCAAAAAACTAAGGTAAAGTGGATCACTTTATTGAAGAATTAGTGAAGATGAAATTTAGTTTCTCACACGGTGTTCGGTGCCTGTATTGAAGCCCGACTAATTCGAATTGCACACTGCAAGGCCCATTCTGGGTGTAGGGCTCCCAATAGGATTTTATTCATACCCAGGATCGAACTCGAAACCTTTAATTAAGGGTGGAACAATCACATAGTACTATAAGTTTCTCTTTATTTTTTTTGTAATTTGTTTTCAATTATGCCCTTCTTATAATGCTTATGAATTATTTTTGTTTGTTGTTTTTCATTTCAAAAGGATTGTAGTGAATGATTTATGATACATTGTTTTGTTTATATACTAAAGGCTTTTCTACAACTTTCATAATTGAGCCTTACATTTTTCGAAGGAACTGGAGTTGTTGGATGTTGCTCAATCCTATTATAACTTGATAATTAAAAAGTTTTGCATCGAACTTTAGCTCTTCTCTTACGCCCCTACACCATTGTGACATGAGGAGGCTTGCCCATCAGCCTACGTACGTTGCCAAGAGGTAGCAGCACACAACGTCCTTAGACCCACTTAACGAATCTAAAGATTTAGTTCGATCAAAAATAAACCCTCTAGAAAAATGTAATCTATAGATTCAAGCGATCAACTCGATAATAACTTTCATATTAATTCTATGCGAGACAAATCCTTTGTAGGGCCAATATGTGCAAGTCATTTCATACTATAAGGACTTTTTTTATTCTAAAGTTATGTATCTAATTAAATAAGACATAACAAATAAAACGAATGAGTAATATGTAGTCAAGGATGGATCTAGCTCAATATTTTCGAGCAGGCTATAATATACTTCTTAATTTTGTGATTTACGATGAATATATCATTTGTTAAAAAAATATGATGCATATACACCATTGCTATCTAATAAAATGATGCATATTTATCTTTTTTGGTTAACATACATATATTTATTAAATTTTAAAAAATAATTCTAACTAATTTATTTTAATTTAAAAAATGTCACGCAACTTTAAAAAATTACCTCTCCCATGTTATTAACCCCTCAGACGTGACTCAAATGAAAAAAAAAACTTAATCTCTCTTTTACTCAAGCATAAAATGAGTTTGGATTGAGTCAGAATAAAAGAGAAATTGAGTTTATTTTAGTTGGGTTGGATCTAAGTTGGGCCTGGAGAGGTAAAAAAAATTAAAAGGTAATTTTTTTAAGTAAAAACTACATAATTAATCAAACATCCTTACCATAACTACATAATATCCCACTACTTTAAAATAATTACATATATCTCACTAGATTGTATTTTTCATACCAAAACGTGTATCCCAACATACTCCTATTACTTCGCCCCAAATCACTCCTTCCCTCAAATCTCTCCAGCTTCTCCCTCAAATCTCTCTCACTAATCAAAATTTTCACAGATTTACACACACTTGTAATTATGCCCCTGCCACATCCGTACACACACACTTGCCTCATGTGTTCATGTGCTTATTGATATTTTCTGTGAATTCGTTTGGGCAGCAGTCAAATGATTCAACTGAATGTGGCGCCACCACCGTACACGATGGCAAGAATGGTGACAGATTCACCCGGGCTTGATTCCGCCATTGAAGAGACCTTTTAAGGTTTTTTTTTTCAAGATTCTCGGATTTTCAGACACCCATTAACAACATACTTCCATGGATAGCATTCAATCAGACCTTTTTGGGCAAAATCCAAAAACTCCCTTTTCAGATTTACCCATTAATTTTGAATGGGAAGAAAAATCCTTGGATCAAGAAACTACAGTATCTACTAAGGAAAAGGACACAAAATCAGAATGTAGAAAGTAGTCCTAGGAACACATTGCTGTCTAGGAACAATGAAGTGCCTTCTCCGACCTTTGTTCCGGCTGTTAGAAACTTTGAAGAAGAAGACTTTGCTGAAAATAGATCCAAATTTAGAAACGATCAAGTCAAAATGAATGAGTTGCACAAAAATTTGAAATCAAGAACAAGGGACTCAAACCCAGATGTTATTTTCCAGTGTTACCAACTTGTTACCATGTATCCAGTGTTATTTTCCATGTATCCAAGTATACATATATCTATCTGAGTTGTAAATGTGTAACTTTTGTAAATTTAAAGTTTCAAATCAAAACAAAGCAATACGTATCCAGGGATAACATTGTAAGCAAATCTTGTGTTACATGTATCCAAGATTAATTCATGTTAACATGTATCCCAATACTACTGCAACCTGCTATTTGAGATGTTGGTAACATGTATCCTTAACACTGTTACAATGTATCCAAGCTTACAAACTTGTATCCAATATTAACATGTATCCAAGTATACCTATATCTATTTGCTGTTTAGATGGGTATCCTTAGATATTGGGAAATATCCTTAACACTGTTATAATGTATCCAAGCTTATAATCTTGGATACAGTGTTAACAGTGTATCCAAGTATACCTATTGTTGTTTGCTGTTTAAATGTGTATCCTTAGATATTTGAGATCTATTATTACATGTTTCATGTATAATGGAGTTACTTGCTAGTTTGATGTGTATCCAAGTAATTTTAAATTGAAATTTGAATTCTCCAGTTGCTTGTGGAGATGAGGATACTGCAGATTTACTCCTCATTAATTGTAAATCTGTTATTTCCTTTTAAAGCGCCCTAATAGTAATAGATTTACAATTAATGATTTACTCCTCATTAATTGTAAATCTGTTATTTCCTTTTAAAGCGCCCTAATAGTAATAGATTTACAATTAATGATTTACTCCTCATTAATTGTAAATATTTTATTTCCTTTTAAAGCGCCATAATAGAAACAGATTTACCATTAATGAAGATGTTATATGTATCCAGGATACACGAAAATACAAAGAATACATGCCTTCCCTTTTTTAAACTACTGGGGAAAATGTAATATTTTAAAATAGTGGGATAAAACGTAATTAGGGACCAAACTACTGTGTTTTATGTTGTTTACACTTTTTTTAATGTCACGTTAGGATTTTCTTAGTTCATTGTGTTAACGAAAAGAATAAACAAGAACCATTTATTAAACTATGAAAGTATATATACACTATTTATTAAACCATAAAGATATATACAACTACCTTTTTAACAAAAATTATATTAACTTTAAATCATAAAATTAATGAATATATTTGTCCCTTTTTCCTTAATAAAACAAGTAATTTTTTACCGTTTGACCAAACATGTTCTAATAAGATTCCTACTGCCTATTTTTAGATAAGGACCCTATAAGTGAAAGGATGAAAAGTAAAAAACATACAAAGGTACTCCAATTGAACTAGAGAAGAAGAAAGGTACACACATTATTATTTTAACATATTACTTTTAACCTTTAAGAGATTAAAAAAAAAAAAAAAAAAAAAGAAGAAGAAGAAATGGACACGTGGAGAGGCAGGGTTAAAGAAGAGTCTAAAACAACGATTGCCAACATAACACCTGTCTAATACGTGTCAATCTCTCCATGCATGACCAAAATTTCCTATTTTTAGTATTGGTATTTTTCAAGATTTCCCAAAATTATTTCTAAGTGTATATAATACTTTCACCCCTTTGCTTACATCTTCTAAATTGGACCCCACTTAACCCCACCCACCACCCTTGCAAAATTCATAGACAAAAACAAAAACCTCATTCTTTTGAATAAATGTGACAAAAAATGAAGTGAATGAACCTAGCTATCTTCCTCTTGGTTGTGTTCTTTGTTCTTCAATTTACACAAAAAAAAACTTGTCTAAATTAATTTCACTACTCATATGTATACATATAGTAATGGCTATGGTGAAGCTTAAGAGCTATATATAGCTAGTTGAAAAAACAATCAAGAAAAGGTAAGTACTTTTACTTTTTTGATTTTATTGAGTTTTTTTTGTTTTGTTTTGTTTTGGGCAAGTTACATATTTGACCATTCGACGAATAGTAAATATAGAATTTGAGCTTAAGATCTCAAACTCTTAAAACAATATTTTTGATATGTGTTAGATGCGAATTCAGAATTTGAAATTTATGGCTAGAAGTTGAAATTTCTACCAATATTCATCTACTTTACTAGTTTGAAGTTAATTATTTGTACTTATTTAGTAAATTTTCTGACATATATACATGTAAAAAGAAGTTTCTTTTTTTTCGTATTTTTTCTTGGGATTCAAGATATTTTTAGGGTTTCACTTGAGTTGCAAGATTGTGAAACTAGTATCATGCCTCTTGTCATTTTCATTGTAATATTAAAACTTCATTTATATATATACATATTTTTGTTTTATCCATCTTGTCATTCCATTTCTATCTTATTGTTTATTAGTGAAATGAATTAATTTAAGACTAAATAATTGAAGAAAAAAGTTGTGTTTTAGATCTATGGCCCAATAAAAAAACATTAAACAAAAGTGGAAAGTTCCCTAGGTATTTTAAAGCCCACATGCCAAAGAATATGTTCCTGTTTAAGTATATGACCACTTTGATTAGACTCCATTTGTTGCTTTTGAGACTGACAAGCCCCTTTTTTTCCTTTGAAATTTTTGCTTAAACTTTGTGTAAATTTATCCAGAGTCTGTCGAATGCAGTATAAACTTTATCTCAGGATTAATCCTAAGATATTCACCTTATCTTGCGTATCAATATCAAATTACCTCCTAGGCTCCTATTTCTAGGTAGAGAATTGGAGTAGGGGCCTCAAGTTCAATACCTTAGATTTTCTTTGTGTGTGTTTGGTGGGGTTGGGGTTGGGGGCAGTTCGGTGTATAAGGCATCTCGTGTTTACGCAAGGTCTAGAGAAGGGTCGAACCTTAAGGGATGTGACGTAGACAGCCTAGCCTAAAGCAAGCATTAGTGTCTGCTTCCACGGCTCGAATCCGTGACCTACTGACCTATAGGTTACACTGAGACAACTTTACCATTGCTCCAAGTCTCCTTGTCATGATAGTCTGGAATATATATCATAGGCGGATTCAGGATTTAAAAATTATGGGTTAGAGTTTATAATACTACTTCAACTATGTATGAGTTTTTCTTAAGTATTTGGATGCTAGATTCTAGTGTAAAATTTATCTTTCTCTAACTTTGTATTATTTAAGTTTGGTATATTTTGTTCAAGAATTTGACACAAATTTCAGGTCCTAGTTGAAAGATTCAACTGTATTAGGAAAAGAAGTTAACAACATGGGAGTACCAGAATCAGATATGGGGTCACAAGGTGAGGTTCAATCACCATTGCAGCCATCAGACCAAAACCAGCACAAGAACCACCCGTTCCCGTCCCTCGGTCGACAATCGTCGATTTACTCACTGACGCTTGACGAATTCCAACACACCGTTTGCGAGAGCGGGAAGAATTTCGGGTCGATGAACATGGATGAATTCCTTAACAGCATTTGGACTGCTGAAGAAAACCAAGCCCATGCCCACACGCAGGCGCATTCTCATGCTCAGCCTCACAGCCAGGCTGCAAGATCAGGGGAAGCCACTAGCGCGCCACATTTTGCGTTAGGACAAGGCAGTGTTTCGTTGGAGAAAGCTATTGCCAAGCAGCCAAGCTTGCCAAGACAGGGCTCGCTTACGCTTCCTGCACCTTTGTGTAGTAAAACAGTAGATGAAGTTTGGTCAGAAATTCATAAGAGCCAACAGGAGCAGCAACAGAACAACGGGGGCAGCGTACAGAGCGCTGGTAATGGTAGTTCCACTCAACGACAGGCTACGTTTGGTGAAATGACGCTCGAGGATTTCTTGGTTAAAGCAGGGGTTGTACGCGAACAGGGCAATTCAGCCCCTGCACCTCCTCAGCAGCAATCATATATGATGTATCAAAACAGTACAAATCCCACTATGGCCGCCATGGCTCGGCCTGTAATAGGCCTCGGTGGAGTTACAGCTGGTGTTGGAGTTGGTGTTGGTGTTGGCATTCCTGCTTATCCGCCACTTCCACAAACCGGGGTGGTTGAGGCGCCCGTGTACCCGATCAGCATGAAAAGGGGTAGCGGATTCCCACAACAGCCAACTCCCGTTTACGGTGGGAGAATGGGAAACGGTGGTGGGATCGGGTATGGGCAAGTGCAACCGGTGGCTGGAATGGGGTCGCCACTAAGTCCAGTGTCGTCTGACGGACTATGCATGAATCAAATCGATGGAGGGGGCCTATACGGGTTGGAAATAGGAATGCGAGGAGGCCGAAAACGCGTACTAGACGGTCCAGTAGAGAAAGTTGTTGAAAGAAGGCAAAGGAGAATGATCAAGAACAGAGAATCAGCAGCAAGATCAAGAGCAAGGAAACAGGTAATTTCACTCAGACTATAGTGCCCGGGCTTTCAAAAAATGGTGTTGCACCTGTGTCGGATCCTCAAACAATGTACTTTCTTGGAGGATCCAACACACGCCTAGCGGCATTTTTGAACCATCCGAGCAAAATAGATTTACTTTTGGACCCATGTAGAATCCTCAAACAATGTACTATTTTTAGAGGATCCAACATGCGCCCGTAGCAGCATTTTTGAACAGTCCGAGCAACGTAGCTTAATTTCGCTCGTAATGGCCTATCTAATGATGAAATATTTTTGGTGCAGGCTTACACTGTAGAACTTGAGGCAGAATTGAACCAGCTAAAAGAAGAAAATGCACATCTAAAACAGGCCCTGGTAGTAAATATATTAGCAGAAATGTCCTTAATTTTGGAGTATGGTTTTATTATTAACTTTACATCAATATTGGTCTTATATAGAATCATAACTTTTTATATCATGAACTTAAAATGTTTTTTTTTTCTTGTTTTCTTTTTTTTTTGCTCTGCAGGCGGAGCTCGAGAGGAAAAGGAAACAACAGGTAATTACAAATCAGTTGCACATTATAAAACTGTCACGAAACTAATTAGGTGAACGAACACACTTATCTTTTGCTATGTTACTCAAAAGGTCACTCGAGCCAGAAAGTGATATAATGATGTGGCACCTTATTTTAATGGTGACACATGTTTTCGAGCTTGATACATTAGCTGCAACGGCCAAATATGTCATTTTTCGGTTTGAGTGCATCGAGTGAAATAGCAAGAGATGAGGTATTTTTCCTGAGATACGTCTTTGTTCGTCCAATTCCAATAGTTAAGTGATCGTTTATGCAATGAATTCCACACGTTATATGGTCGTAGTCCTTGAATAAGTATGTTAATTTTGGTTATATCGAATTTATCATCGTTTAATGAAGACTTATTTTGTGGCAACAGTACTTTGATGAAGTGAAAACGAAAGCTCAAACAAAGGCGCAAAAGGCGAATGGCAAATTAAGAGGGATGAGGAGGAGCTTGAGTTGCCCTTGATGGACAAAATGAACAAATGTTCTTGCTTGCTTTCTTGCTAAAAAGCCCGAAATGGTTCTACGCGATTCTGATGTTCCTCTTAACCGGGTAAGTATACAATCAATGGAGTAGGCGGAAAGCTAAGCAGACGAACATGCATTCGCGCTTTTGAACAAGCGCAAATGTTTGGTTTCAAATATATATGTAGTATAGTAGTAGTAATAGTAGTATTGAGTGAGTTAGTGAGTTTTATATCTCGAGACGGATTCAGTGTACGAGTTATACGTTCAGTCGACCTAATAACTTTGTCTCGAACCTTGCATGTGTTTAATCAAAGTCCCTAAGTACAAATAATAAAATTCAAACTCAATAAAGCAAAATGCCAATGGTAGAATTTCGAACTCCAACTCTTAAAAGTTCAAATTTTGGTATAAAATGTGTCATTCTAGTTGAGTATAAGTTGATATATAGTAATTTAAATAGGTTGAATTTTGACTTGGACTTGTAGAGTTTAAATTTTGAATTCGCGCTTTATTGAGATAATTAAGATAATTTTCAAACTTTAGCTCATAAAATTAACTTTGGATTTGATTTTAATTAAAACAGCCAAATTTTGGATTCGTTTTTTTTCTCGAGATTGTCAAAATAATTTTCGAACTTTGATAAAATGATCAAATTTTATAGTCGCTTCTTATCAAGATGATCAAGGTAATTTTTGAATTTTAGCTCATAAAATTTAGTTTCTGAATTTGCCTCTAATTAAAATGATTAGATTTTAAATTCGCTTCTTAGCGAGATGATCTAGGTAAATTTTGAATTTTAGCTCAGAAATTCAACTTTTGGATTTGCCCTTAATTAAAAAGATCAAATTTTAAATTCGTTTTTATCAAAATGATCGAGGTAAATATTGAATATTAGCTCATAAAATTCGACTTCTGAGTTTATCCCTAAATCGAAACGGTCAAATTTTAAATTCGCTTCTTATCGAGGCGCCCAAGGTTATTTTTGAATTTTAGCTCATAAAATTTAATTTTCCGATCTGCTCTTAACAAAAATGATTAAATTTTAAATTCGCTTCTTATCGAGATGATCAAGATGATTTTTGAATTTGAGCTCATAAAATTTAATTTTCCGATCTGCTCTTAACAAAAATGATTAAATTTTAAATTCGCTTCTTATCGAGATGATCAAGATGATTTTTGAATTTGAGCTCATAAAATTCAACTTTTAGATCAGATTTTAATTAAAGTGATCAAATTTTAAATTCACTTTTTATCAAAGATGATCAAGGTAATTTTTAAACTTTTAGCTCATAAAACATGTAATTAATTTTAAAGTTTTGAGTTTAGTGGAACTCACATATTTTCAAAACATGTAAATAAAATAGAATAGATTAAGTCTTTGTTATCATATATGTACTCCATGAACTTATATATAAATTTTAAATGGGATGTGTTTATCACCTATGTCATATATAATCTAATTATTTATGAGAAAACTTAAATCAAATTTGAGTTTTGGATTATACTGTGAAATCATATCAATGAACTTTTCAATTTATTGATATTGTCGTTTATATAATCTGATACTTTGATGGAGACTATATAAAAAGTTTCTATATATAAAGACCTTTTAAATTTGAATTTGTGCCGGAAAGTTTGAATTCGTATTGGAAAGTCCCATATTTAAGGCAGGTGCTTTCTTAGCAGAGGTGATTTCATATTCAACGCTCGAACTCGAATTTTTTTTATTAAGAATGAAGGAGTATTTATCACTCTACCACGTATAACCCTGGTTGGTCATAGAGTTCTGTTATGAATTCAAAGTTTCTGATTCATTTGCTTGCAAATATTCGCAAATTTACCATAATTGTTAGTCTTTTCATCACTTAAATATTCATATGTTATGTAAGTTTGTATTGTTACTCTATATTAGACGTTAATATAGTTTTAGATGTAGTTCAAATATAATATAGTTCTTACATAAAAGAAAAACACACATTTTGATAAATTAATGGTTAAATGTATTTCGTTAGATATCACAGAACTAAAATCAAAATATACCTATAAATAAATAAATAAACAAATAAAAATAAATAAGTGGTGGACTAAAAAGTGAAATTAAAATTATAGCCATCATCATCATTTATCAACAACCAACTAATTTACAAAATGAATTCTTTTTCAATGAAACTAAGCTTTCTTTGTAAGCAAAAGCTTGCAAAGAATAACCACTTTTTTGGTGGCCAAGAAGTCTATTTTTCTTTAGACATGGATCAAATATGTCCAATTGACATGTAACAACTTCAAGAAAAATTTCCCCATTATTTCCATATCCAAGTGACCTCTTAATATTTAAAAAAGGGCCAATTCTCACTTTCTTAACCCAATAGCCATTTTTCTCCATTACCCATATGTCAATACTTGTTTCTCTACCAACAATTATTGGCTCATAAATGTACATAGCAATGGAATCATTGAACAATGATAAATCCCCTTTTTTGGATACAAATGACTTTGGTGTTTGAATTTCAACAATCTTGTCATTACTCATATCAAATCCAAAGATTTTATCATTTTGACATGCCCTCCAATAGTAAAATCCATTCAAATATGTGTTAGCACTTGATTTGACCACATCGCGACTAGAAACGTTGAACTCCTCGAAATTTCTCCAGGAATTCGTACTCAACGTATAGACTGAGATAATCGTAGGGGAATGCCAGTCTTCTGAGTATACGTCCCAGTAATCTCTCATCCAGACGACTTTATAATCACCACTGAAGGGCTCGATCCCAAAACCAAATTTATATGAACACAAAGTATATGAAGGGCAATTTAAGGGTTGTGAAATTGGTAGAGGCTTAAATTCTTTAGTAGAAGGGTTCCATAATGCAACATCTTCTTGATCATTGTAAAGCAAAAATAAACCATTTAATGGACCAAGAACTTCCCACAAATGTGTTGATGTGTTTAAAACATCTTGGTACAAATGGGATTTTGAAACTAATTGGTTTTGTTCATCATCATGATTGAACAAAGTGAAACCAGATTTCATTGTATCAAGAAAGTAATGATGAACAAAATAACTTGTAGGATTGTTTTTATTGTGAAGATGTTTTTGAATAAAAATTGGATTTTCAATTAATACATACCAATTCTTGTTGACACACTTGAGTTGTAAGAGACATTTAACACCCAATCTTGACAAAATCTCCATCACTAAATCTTCTGGTAAATCACTAAAATTTGTTTTTTGCACCATTTTTTGCTTCTTCCAAGATAAAGTAAAGGGAAAAAGAAGAAGAAATAATTATGAAGATATATGGAGAGATACTTTTTAGGGGGAGGTATGTGTGTGTATACTGTATATATATATAAACAAATGCACACTTGACACATATACATGTGTGTGTGATATGAATATCATCCATAAGATCCCTTAGGTTTATTCCAACCTCATATATAAATTGATATAAAGATTTCTTTACGCGATCTGAGAATTTTAACCTGTGATAATAGGTTAATCATCATTTTTTTCCTAAGATATGAGAGTGATATTTATCAAGAAATTTACTTACAATTACCTAATACGTAACCTGGTCGTGTGAATATTTTTTTCGCATCGTTAATACATAAAATTTAATTTAAGTTACGTACGTTGTCAGTTTAAGAAAATTTTACATCATCAAGTCATATTTACTTGTTGAGTTGTTGTAGCATGTAATTTATCTTTAAAAATAAGATTACAATCTCATATTGTAAGAAGATTTACTTACATCAAATATTATTATTTACACAATATATATAATTTAAAACTCATAAAAATATATGTGTATGTGTTTAAATAATAGCCATAGGGTTTTCAAGGTAAGCCACCATGTCCCACCCTATCAACTTAACCTATCAAGAAAGGAAGTACTATAATTAAAAAAGAGGCAACATTATTAATCTTACCTAACATTTCATCGTGATGACATAATAGAGATGAATTAGTTAATTAAGTTTGATTAAGACTTGGTTAAAAATAAATTAAGACTTGGTTAAGATCCAATTTGTTTGTTATCCATTGGATTGGAATACTAGTTTAATTCAAATGGGAATATTTCTTTCTTTTTTTTCAACATGAATTGGTGGCATGTACTTTTAGGGGTTGTTTGGTTGGTAACGGGTTATCCCGGATAATTAATCTCGAAATTAGCTATTCCAAGATTCGTTATCCTACCATATATATGAGATAACTTATCCCATCATTGTGGTATAAATGGTGGGAAAAATAATTTCGGGATTAACTAATACTTTCAACCAAACGCAAAATAAAATAATTCTACATTTTATCCCGAGACTACTACTATCTTATACTTCACACCAAATTGTGCTAAAACTAAAGATAGTGGCAGGGTAGCTTTTGGGAGAAGGCAAGGTTTTTTTTAACTATTTATGAAGAAAAGTAAGAAACAAATCAATTTTAATATTTGCAATAAGTAAAAGGTAATAGTGAAATACCATTATTTTCAACGTTATTTCACTTATTTCATGAGTAGAAAGTGAAGGCGTTGATGTGCCTTGGTTGAAAAATGGCAGACACCAAAGACTTTTAAAATTGTTATAAGTGTGGATAATTATTATAAGAGATTTTCGTTCTTGAAAATCGACATTTTTTTCAAACCTAATAATTAAATAGACGAAATTTTAGGATTAAATGAATTATCTATGTTATCAATTGAAAAAAAAAATATATTAGAAGATATTGAATGTAATGAAATAAACATGTTCACATCTCAAAGAGCTAGAAGAATAAAATTTAAATTAAAAGTATTGTGTTTAAATAATCAAATTTGTGTAATATTGATAGACAAATTCTTAAAATTTGAGGTTTAGTTTTAAAGTCATTTGTTCTATTGAGTGGCTATGAATCCAAACTATGCTCTCAATATAAAAGTTATTATCCAAGTACTCCTTTTGAAACACTTTATTTGTCATATTTTTAATTTACACGTCCCTTAAGAAAAATATTAACTAGAATATGATTAAATTATTTTTATTTATTAATTTTCAATATTTAATATTTTTCTCTTTTGCACTACATTAATATTTCTTCATATTTATGACTAAGGGTAAAGGTGGAAACAAACAACAATTATACCTTAAATTTTTAAAATGACAACTATTTTGAATCATCTATTTTTAATAAGGACGACAAGTAAAGTGGTGCGGGAGTATATGTTATATCAAAACTTCAATAAATTAATAATTAAAAAAAAGTCTTTACATCAATTGGACACTTGTCCTATCTTTATCCTAATTAGTTGATTAACAAACTATCTCAACTAATGTTGATGGCTACATGTTTTTTGTCCTCTATTAATTCTTATTATTCTTCTATGGACCTATAATGCACCAAAGAATTCCACACTATTGGACAATATATGAAAGCACCTAATCTAAGTGTGGAAACCTTGTGTGAATATATAGTGTAGCTTTTTCTTTTTGAAAATAATATTGGAAAAAATGATCATTTTCTATGTGTAATTTAATGATCTCTTGTATATTATTTATCGATCTACGATACAAAAGGGGTGAATGTATGGATAGCTGGTTTTGGGACCATCATTTAAGTCATAATCATAATGTATAAAACTTTGCAAGTTTAACTACTTTGGAATCAACTTTAGGCATACTCGATCGAAGTTGCAAAAATTCACGTTTCAAGTTTGGCAGTTGATTTTTGACATTTTTACCTGAAGTTTGACTTGTCAAGGCAAACTTTTAAAAATTGTGCCTGAAGTTTAGTCTGTCAAAGGACAAACTTTAAACATGTATATTTGAAGTTTCAAACTTATATATTTAAAACTGAAAGTAATTTTTCTAAAATTCGAACTACCAATCTTCATCCTTGTTAATATTTTCAAGTTTTTCCAATAATATCTACTTGATTGAAACTCAATTGTGATTGTAATGTTAAGAACCTTTAACTGGCTACGAATGCAATTTCTTAAAAAATGTGGTTGCGCCTTAAATGACACTATGCAAATAGGTTGCGTCTGTGCAACTCTTTTTGAATAAAAAGGATTATATAACTAAAATAACATTTATAACGGATTATAAAATCGAATTCTCCTTGAAAAATGGAGATGGGCCTTTATTTAAATGGATTATTCCATCAAAGATACAAACTGGTTAGTATTTGCAAAATGTCTATAGGCTCTGAAATGGTGTCCAATGGGCTGTTGTCTTGAGGCCCAACTAATTTGGGCTCTTTTCAAGAATGTGAGGGACCAAAACATAACCCAACTTCTAGCCCACTAATGCTAGTTTGGGCCACGGTTCGATTCCATTCGTGGCCCTAACTGGTTCAACCTGTTACTATAAGTGTAGGCTCAGTCCAATGAGACTCGTAATGGAAGTGTACCATTAGAGTTTCATAGGTTCCATTCTGAGAGTGACATAAGGGCTTGGTAGTTATCTTATTGACACCGCTATCATGAGCAAAGTAATACAGAGAAAATACTAGAGAAGGACTCATTAGAGTTTCAATATTAGAAAAGTTACAAATATTGTCATTCGAGCAAAAATACTTATAGTTTTAGCCAATATACATATATCATATACAAATTTATACATATGTCAGCTATTTTTTTGGATGGACGACTAGAAGTTAATTTCCATTCAATATTTGTAGCTAGGTTTTCGCTTTAGCCCATATATAAGGCACCCTTTTATCTTCTAACATATACAATCATACGGTTATTTTGAGAGTGATATAAGGGTGTCGTAGTTATTCTACTAACATCGTTATTTTGTCCAAAGAATAACAGAAAAAAGATTGACGGTATAAAAAAAATAGTACTACACTATCGTCAGATCACCTTTATAATTATACGTTGAAGATGCAGTGTATCAACGATTAGATAATAAGACCTCATGCACCTTAATTATAGTTTTGCAATGACAATTTTAATTGAATGGATAGAATAGGGGGAGGTAGTAGAGATGCGCAACGACAAACTAGAAGCTTATGTATGTCAAACAGATTCAATAATTTATTTATATACATAAAATTTTGTTTTTACTCTATTTGTTAATTATATTTTTAACAAAAAAATCACAAATTTTAATTATAATTAAGAGGTATTGCAATGTTTAATTAGTCAATAGGACAATGCAGGCTAACTTATTTTATAAATAAATATTTATTGAGATTCGGAAGCACATCGTTAAAAGTGATGATTGAATCTATGCATTAAATAAATACAATAAAAACGTGTTATGTTTAGATGAGTTTTTTTTTTAAAATTATTATACGTATAAGAATTTTCTCCATCATTAATGTGGCACAATTTAAATTTAGATAATTAGATTTTATAATTTTAATCGTGAATTTGACCATGAATTTTTAAGTTTTTTTAAAAATAAATTTTAAATATTTAAAAGCTAAGTAAAAATTCAAAATATTAAAAAAAAAACATATGAAAAAATTGTACTCCCTCCGTCCAACTTTACTTGTCTACTATTGACGTTGCACACTTTTTAAGAAATTATAAATAAAAGAATAATTTTACCATATCACTCTTTGAATATAGTAAATATCTTGTCTTGAAAAATGTAAGAGGAAAATGACTATAATTAATGATAAGGGTAAATTAGAAATTAAGTGTTAAATTATCTCTTGTTTTCACAAATTGGACAATTATTGTTGGACATCTATTTTTAATATAGTGAACAAGTAAAAATAGACGGATAGAATAGTTAAAAAAAATTCATTTGAATCTCGAAATTCGGATAATATTATAATTATGGGACAGAGGAAATACGTGTCCCAGGATAATTAGAGGAACCTTTTTTATTATGATCAATTCAAAATTTGTCGTTGCTGCATTTTTTTCTTCCTTTCCACGCTAATTCCCAAAAATAAAAATAAAAAAACAATAATCTTTTGTGTTCTTTTATGTACTTTAATTATGAAATACTCCATTTCATTTCACATAGAAGAAACAAAAATTAAAATAAAATATAAAAATTTAAAAGACTATTAGTAAAAAAATAGTCCTTCGTTCGGCTTTGCAACATGTGTCATTATGTTTTTGAGGTATTCAAATTTTTTTTTGTCTCATTATCTCTAAATCAAACATAAATTATTAATCAATAAATTTAGTTTTATTTAGCGGTATGATTTGTATGAGTTAGACACAAGTCACATAATCGAACTTCGCCACATATAAAAAGCTTAGTGTTTAAATGGTGACGAATAGAGGCGAATTTATTATTTAATTGTATGCACTGACTCTCAAGAATTTTTTGATTATCAAACAAACATGCTAATTATATCTGATATATAAGGACATATATGGAAATTTAACCTTCTTGCAAAGAAATAAATTATTAAGTTATAGAAAGAGTGCATAACATGTTTTTCTTCACTAACGAATCCAAATTATTGATCAATAATTCAAATTTGGTCTGGGGATAAGAGCGCAACATTAAAATTTTGACGCAAATAAAAGCCTAGTATTTAAGTGAAGGATGACAAAAAGTAAAATTACAAGAAAAATAACAAAAGATTATATGCTTCTCTTTAGTCAATTTCTTGATGGAAACTAAACTCTTCTTGTGCTCTTTGATCATTCATTGCAATTCTTTTTGGTTTCTCACCCAGTGTTCGAAAGACGTTTGACTGTTCTGACTCGTTTAGATTCCCGTTGTGTAACATTCACTAAAGGAGGAAGCACTCCTTACCAACTGAATTCCTTCCATTTTTTGGGCTCAAATCCTAAACCTCTGATTAAGTTACCGCTGGCCAGTCTCTCAATGGAAACTAAGCTCTTCTTGTAAACAAGAACTTGCAAAGAGTAGCCATTTCCCCATGGTCCAAGACACTTAGCAATTTCTTGTGTTCTTGGATCAACCATGCCACGCGGTGTCCGACACTCGCTTTAGCGTTCTGACTAACTCAGATTCCCAGCTGCTCGAACCCGAAACCTTTAGTTAAGTTACAAGTAGTCATCAATTTCTTGATGGAAACTAAGCTCTTTTTGTAAACAAGAACTTGCAAAGAGTAGCCATTTCCCAATATTGGTCCAATAGTACACTTAACAATCTCTTGTGTTCTTGGATCAATCATTGCAAGATTTGAACTTGTAGATTCAAGAAAAATCTCCCCATTGACACCATATCCAATTGGTCTTTTAACAATCAAAGTGGATTCAAGAACCAATCTTTTAGTCCAAAATCCAAACTTTTCCATCACCCAAATCTCAATACATGTCTTGCTATCAACAAGAAAATGAAACAACATAGAAACACAACCATCATACACACCAAGTGTTCCTACACTTGAATTGAACACATCTGGTGTTTGTATCACTTGAAAATCTTCATTTCTGAAATCAAATGCAAGAATTTCGCAACGTCGATCGCCGTCGATTTTCTTCCAGTAGTAAAATCCATCAAGATATGAATCAAAATATGACATAACTATATGAGTACTCAAAAATGTATTGTCCTCAAAATGCCTCCAAGAATCAGTACTTAGTGTATATACTGAAACAACAGCTGATGCACTTCTTGTAAATGTTTCTTCTTTCCAAAAATAATCTCTTATCCATACAACTTTGTAGTCTTTATTCAAAGGGTCCATTCCAAATCCAAAATGATGAGCATAAGACCTCAGATTCTTCAAAAATGTCGACGGGTGCAAGGCAGAACCTGCAGAAGCAGCACATTTCTGGAGGATCCCGCACGGGTGCGGCGACATTTCTGGAGATTCCGAGCAACATAGGCTAAAACCATTGTTGCTTGGACTCTTCAAAAATGTCGACGGCTGCGCGTCGGAACCTCCAAAAGCAGCACATCTCTGGAGATTTCGACAGGGGTGAAGCAACATTTCTGGAGAGTTCGAGCAACATTGCCTAAAATCATTGTTGCTCAGACTCTTCAAAAATGTCGACGTGTGCGTGCTGGAACCTCCGGAAGTAGCACTTTTCTGAAGGATCTGACACGGGTGCAACAACATTTCAAGAGAGTCCGAACAACACTGCCTCAAATCATTGTTCCTCGGACTTTTCAAAAATGTCGACGGATGCATGCTGGAACCTCCAGAAGCACCACATTTCTGAAGGATCTGACACGAGTGCTGCAACATTTTCGAAGAGTCCGAGCAACACACCCCACTAAAACAAGCACAAAAAGGTGGACTTGGCACTTCTATTTTCTTGATTTCTTCTGTTGCAGGATTCCACAAAGCCATTTCATTCTTATCAAGATTGTGCACAAAAAAAAGTCCATTCAAAGGGCCAATCACTGGCTTTAAAGAAGTGGATTTGTGCAAGTAAAAATCTTGAAGCAAAGGGTATTCATCAATTGAAATAGACAATTGATTGGTATCAAAGAAATAAAGATGAACAAATGGAATTGCATTATTTTTTTTGTGACAAAAATGTTTGATAATAAATTTTGGAGATTGAATGAGTATGTACCAATATTTGCAGACAAATTTGAGTTTCAATATACATTTCACAGGCAATATTGATAATATTTCCATGATTATATCTTCTGGAAGTTGATCAAAACTTGTAAAAGATCCCTCCATTTTGCAAGAAATGTTTCTTTCTTGTGTTTGGATAATGAACTGTCTTAATTGTGACCTCACAGTTGCTGGAAGTCTTCTATATATGTTGCCTAGCAGACGCGTACTCAGGATTTAAACTTTATGAGGTCGTTTTGTAAGAGCGATGGGATACAGTGGCGGAGCTACACGCAATTCAGGGGTGCATCAAAAAATTACACTATGTAGTTAGGTGAAAATATTTTTTTTATGTATATATATTACGTATTGACACCTCTTGGCTTTTTCGTGAATTTACTTCTTTATATTTTGACACCTCTTAATTAAAATTCTGGCTCTGTTACTGATGGGATAAACAAAGTTATCCTATAGATTGGGATATCTCATAGGATTAGTTATCCCACCATATATATGGAATAACTTATCTGATTACTATGGTATAAATTGTGGGATAAATAATTTCAGGACTAACTAATATCTCTAACCAAACGCACGATAAAATAATCTTACATTTTATTCCGAGATTATTATTATCCCTTATCTCTCATACCAATTGACTTCTATGGGTTCGAGATAGAATCTTATCACAACTCATTTGATTTACTCCCATTGCCCCAAAATAACTGTCGTTTTAGTTCTTTTCACACCCAATAAAAAAAATAATAAATACTCCATCCGGACCACTTTACTTGTCGTCCTTATTAAAAATAGATGGCCCAAAATACATAGTTGTCATTTTAAAAAATCAAGGTATAATTAGTTGTTTGTTTTGATCCTTACCCTTAATCATAAATATGGATAAATATTAATATAGTGCAAAAGAGAAAAATATTAAATATTGAGGAGTAATAAATAAGGACAGTTAAATCAAATTACACTCTAGTTAATGTTTTTCTTAAGAGGCATGTAAACTAAAAATATGACAAGTAAAGTGGTTCGGAGAGATTATAAGATATCTGGTTAAAATTATTATGTTCGGATGAACTCTTAACCTTTTAAAAATAATAATAATGGTGTCTAGGTCAGTTTACGCACACCTCAATTAATTTTATGAGGTATCTGTTAGCTCTTGCACACATCTTGACTTATTCTACGGGATATCTGCTGCTTTCCACCATCATAGATACCGGCTAACTCTGTCAATCAAATATTCGACAAAATGAGAAGAAAATACCTATTAATATTTTTGCCTCCGATGAAATTTCAATCTAAAATGTCATAACTCTCGACCTACTTTATTCAAATAATGAAACCATAACCTTAACACTACACCTACTAGTAATAAATACTCTTATTACTTCATCATGATTAATTTATAAGTATATACTTTTATTTTATTTTTTAATTTAACTATGATAAATTAATATAATTTGAGGTAAATGCCAAATAAGTGTAATTTTCTTTGGGCCACCCCCATGATAATTTCCAACTACCAAAAAATCAAGAAACATGCCTTGGTGATACTCTTTAGATTATTTTTTTTATACATACCAACATGGTCAAATTTAAAATGATTTTTTGGTTGCAAATGTCAAGAAGACTGAAAAAACATTAAATGTGCCACGTGCATTTTGTATTATTCAAGCTTTTTTTAAGGTGATTTGCACAAATAGGATTTTCGAATGTTATCGTTTAAATTTGGTCTTATTAAAAAAAATATAATAATAATTGTTTTGCCAAAATATGGAGTAAAATCTTGACACATCGTCAGGATTTTTTATTTAATATTAAGCATGACTTATCTCTACAGCAAATTATTAATGATTATCAGAATTTTTATTATAAATTCTGACGAATCGATGAAATTATTATGGTGATTGTCAGGATTTTAATAATAAACTATCTTGTCGAATCTCCAAAATCTTTTCATCATTTGATCTACGTGATGTGGTAATCAACATAAAATATACTCAACGATGTGATCGATTTAAATCTTATTGAACAAAATTATTCGATATATGTGCCAATGAAAATATAAAATATCTCATGAAATACTTAGATGTTCATGCAACCTAGGCATCACTTGAAAAAAAAGAGTAAAAATGTGTAGGAACTAAAACTCTAAATGATTCTTAATATTAATTATTCCTTTAATTAGGTAAAAGATTTTTCAAATCTGTCAAAAACAAAATGATTTTATAAGATTCTTTTTGTTTTAGTCAATGAAATAGGTTAATGATTTATTTTCTTTTGTATCTATTTCACCAATAAAATAAAGTCAAATGCCTATCTAACTTTGGTTGCTTGACAGAAAATTTAAGAAAATAAAGAAGATTTTTCAATTTTGTGATATTAAACTAAAAATATGTAGAATGTATCAAAATAATTTTTAATTTTATGATCTTAAATATGTCATGTGAAAAGTTAGAATTAACAGTTGCAAAAAAAAAAAACATTATTTTTAGACGGATTAAAAAGAAAAATAAGATAAATAAATTGGAACGGAGGGAGAAATGTTCTTTATATTCATCTATGGGATAAATCTGTCTAATAACAATGATAAAAAAGGAGAATCTTTCAGAATCTCTTTTAGTCAAGGAAATAGATCCATGATTTTTTTATTTTTGTGTATTTATTCATTGGCAAACCTACCCTTGTCTCACCAAATAAGTCCATTTCCTATCTACTTTGATTGCTTACGCAAAACCAAAAAAAAAGAAAAAGAAAAAAGAGGCAATGGGGATCAACTTGCATACACATCGATTATTTTATCGGGCATTTTTGCTTTTTGATAAAGTAAAAAGAAAAAAAATCTACATTCTAATGACTTTGTTCATACATTTCACATCAATAAGAGTAACCATTAATCAAGAACCAATGTCTCATGTCGACCTTGGCTGCATATGAGCTGATGAGAAATAGAAGAAATTATCTTTGGGTGAAAAACTTATCCACACTCGGTATTTATATTGTTTTGATGTGAACACCAGATGCGGATAAATTTTCACTATGATCTTGATCTCAAACAATTCTTATGGAATTTTCTGTGGAAAATAGTGGGAAGTTGTAGTAATGAAGGAAACCACCTTTTTCTTTAATACGGTGAAGTCTGGGTCAATTTGCTCGCACCTCGATAATTTTACCTAGTACTAGTTATATCCCACCAGCATAGGTATTGCCGTATTGGATAACTTTGTTCACTAAGGTTTAGGTGGATCGATAGAAATTACCTAGTGTTTTTGCCTCCGCAGAAATTTGAACTTGCAACCTCATGGTTCTCAACCCAGTTCATTGACCACTAGGCCACACTCTTGGGTGCGACAACCAATTTTTTTATGACGATGGTGTCAAAGCTAGTTTGCGATCACATCGATTATTCCACCGGATACCTGCTACCTCCCACCAGTATAGGTATCGAGTAACTTTGTCGACCAAGACTTAAGAAGATGAGAAGAAATCAACTAGTATTATGCCTCCGTTGGGATTTGAACCAGAGAAAACAACCACAATGTTACAAGAATTGTCCATCCAGTCTCTAATTTCATTCAAGTTTTACCTTCAAAATTCTGACTTTCACCTTTGCATTTCTCAAAGCAGAAGAGGTATTTCAATTTCCTCTATAAGAAAGTCTGTTAAAAGGAATGGAAATGTAAATAATACTTACTAATAGACTATAGTACAGCTTCACCCAGTTAATCAGAAACCACCTCTCTACCTTCACAAGATGCGGATAAGGCTGCGTATATACCACCGTCCCCAGATTCTACTTGTGGGATTACACGGTATATTGTTGTTGTTGTAAGTACGGTTTCAACCAGATTGATTCTAAATCCAAACTTGCACAACGTTTACTCAACATATCTGGCATATATGTGTAGCAATGCGAATAGAATATGCACAAAGATCAAGTTCACATCTCAAAACACAGTTGAATTATCATCGCGAACACATCATGAACATCAATTTTGCATCCATACTCTGCATAAAACGTGCGATGTACTATAGAATAACAGAATACAAAGGCAAATAACAACTGTAAAATATTTTATGTGGAAGTCCCTTCTGAAAACTGAACAGACAAATCAGGGAATGATGTGGTATAGCAACTTCAAATTTTGCCTCCCGCTGTCCAGCTAGGAGCGGATCTACACTTGAGTTATGGATTCGGCAGAATGCAATAGCTTTAGAAATCCTGTATTTGTGTATATTTCTGAAATAAACTTGTAGTGTGTTCCACTAGGAATGCAGAACCATTTACTACAAGAAGAATTGACAGAAGAGGGGGATTGTAGAGAAGCAAATTGGGATAACAGTGAAGAAGACTAACAACATCAACAACAGTACGTCTAAGTCCCAAACAAACTGACCATGCTACGCCATTTAAAATCATCTCATGCCAATATTAACACTACAGAAGACTAAGAGCCACATAAATTACTGATAACGGAAGACATATACAGGAAGAAAAAGAACAGTGATCTAGGCAAAACAATACACGGCATACCAAGCAAAGACTTGTATGACTCTAGTCACTTGCTAAAAACTTTAATTTAAAGGCAGACATAATGTTAGCAACAAAGAATTTGGTAACGGAACTTACAACAAAACGATGATTCGTGTTCTTTTAATACGTCCTCTCTAGCCAGAGCTTCTCCTTCTAGCACAACCAAATACAAATGCGTTCCCCAAAAACCAATAGGAGTCTTATATGTCGTCCTATACGCCCATAAGGCATCATCCAGAAGTTGAACAGACAAAATAAAATAAAAACCAGCTCATCTTAACACTGCATTGCAAAAGGTTCCTTGAAAGGAAAAGCGACTTGGTGTCGTCATTTAGAAAGCAACCAATACCAAAGAGAACTCAACTGGCAGGGAAGGGCCAATTTACCTAATTTAGGTGCACATTCCATTCTGAGCATCTCAAAACATTTGACATGCTACTACAACTCCCTTCGTTTCAATTTGTTTGTCTTAGTTTGACTCGGAACAGAGTTTAAGAAAATAAAGGAACTTTTGAATCTTGTGGATATACCAAAATGCCCTTTGAATCTTGCGGTTTTAAATATGCCAGGTAGGATTTTTGGGTGTAAAGAGTTACAAAATATAAAAAGTGACATTCTTTTTTGGTACAGACCTAAAAGGAAAGTAAGACAAACAAATTGAGAGGGAGTAATATTTTATCCACCCTTCACAAGTTTCATAGTTTATTTTATTTAACAATTCAAGCTTTATACCAATTCCTCATGTTTTCCATACCAAATCAACTTTTCACCAGTTGTTGTGTTATTTGTTTGCTATTAAGTGTTGTCAGCAAGTCTAGTTTCTCTTATCTGTATTGTTATTATTACTCTCCTACTATCTTTTTTTTCAATTTATTATTACTTGTTGTTTATTTTGCTTCGGTTAGCGTATTATTAGTTCTTGCTACGGTTCTCTTCTCCTTTGTTTTTAGCATGACTTCTTCACTACTGTATTTTTTTTCTATACTTGTTTTTTATATGCTTAACTTGAGCCGAGGGTCTATCGGAAACAACTTCTCTACCTACACAAAGGTCCGGTAAGGCTGCGTACACCCCACCCTCCCCAGACCTCACTTGTGGGATTACACTGGGTATGTATGTTGTTAGCTTGCACTTAAGATGGGTTGAGTTCTCTTAGGTGGCAAAGACACCAAAATGATACCAAGCAAGCCTCAGCAAAAACCAGACAATTTAGGTTAATCTACGAGTCTCATGAACCCTGACACGAAGAAGGTGACACTGACCAACAAATCTAGCCAACAAAAACATGGTGTGAATATGTTAATGATAAGGAATAGGAAATCCCAGATTATTATAAGAAAACTAGTCAACGAAAACTGAATTAGAAAATTAAAAATATATCTTTGAATCTAAACAAAAGATAACACCTCTTGTTTTTTACTACAACATATCCTTCCCCTTGCGATTAGTTAGATAGTTATCAAAGTCAAACTGAAGTCTCTCTTCAACAAGCATGAGTAAGAACAAAAGAACATAGCCGAGAACAAAACCAGGAGAATATGTCGCTTCAGTCATTGATATAAGATATTATGTCTAGTAAGTTCGAAGAGTATAAGAAATGCAAGGCCAATCTGAATTGGAAGAGCAAGTTGTTTTCTAGAAAGATTTTACATTTTACTTTGTCTAAAGTAGCTAATTCTGTGTAAAGTCATGTTTGTAAATTGTCGATACTTGTTAATGATATGTAATTCTCTGTGTTGTCAAAGGCGCGGTTAAGCCCTCAAGCAAGGCGCAAAACATGTTGAGTGCTTCGCCTCACTTTATGGACGCTTCAGTGTCGTCATCAAGGCTCTAAGGCATACTTTTTCTTGCCACTGAGTGTAATCCCAAAGATAAGACACTAGATATTCACTTCATCGTTATATTTTTTCAATTTCTTTATCCATATATTTGTTATTCAAGCTTATGATTATTAATCTTGGACTACACATGCATATTTGTATTTTTGTTCTCCATTTGTGCCTTTTTTTCATTAAAGGACACGCTTTCTTTGCGCTTAAAGCCCCAAAGGATCTTAGAGCTTTTTTGCGCTTTTCACTTTTGATAATACTGGTAATTCTTCCTACAGCCTATAGTTTTAGGTTTTCTGGTGCCTTCTGGATTTTTCAACATGCAGTAATTTAGATGCTGCAAATTAACCCAAATTAGCAACTTTGATTGGCTTAAAAGCTATCAAATGGCTTGATTTTCAAGACAGTACCCCTATATATATGTGCAGCAAACTAAGCCTGCTATTAAAGTGGAGAAGGGTAGAGCGGAGGGCCCATTATCCCAGAGTTCCGAAAATTGTGCTTGGTCCTAAGGGTTTTCCCCAGCCGAGGGTCTATCAGAAGCAGCCTCGCTATCCCCACGAAGGTAGGGGTAAGGCCTGCGCGCACCCCACCCTCCCCATACCCCACTTGTGGGACTATACTAGGTATGTTGTTGGTACTAAGGTTGACCCGGACGGATTTCTCGGTCATAAAAAGAATGTATGAATATATACATACATTACACACACACACTTGTAAAACTTCACTAGCAGTACAGCCATCAAGAAATCTGATTTTCCAGATTAATTCTCTACAAACTTCCACTAGTGAAGCATATGCATCTTTTGTGTAGAAGGCAGAAATGTATCTCACTATTTTAAAGTCCTCTCCGTTTCGGTTTTCTTGCTTCATCTATATCTGTATTTCAAGAATGTATATATACACAGAACCTCCCAAAGACAAAAGAAAAACTAAAGAGAGAGGGGCAGAAGAAACAATAAGGAGTATGATGAAATAAAATGAAAAGTCGAATTTATGCATCTACAACGCGGAAGCTTCCTTACAAAAAGAAACAAAATAGGGAGACAGAGGATTGAGGAAAACTAGTAACAACAGAAGCAGTGCACATCAATGCACGAACCAGTAACAACAAGTATAGAAGAAATGCAAACGATATGTTTACTAGGAACTGAAAGAAAAAGATGAGTCCAAAATTTGACGAAGGACAAAAAATATCATAAAGAATAGGGTTGTATCAATGTGTGAAAAAGACAATAACCACAAAGGATCATGTACCTCCTTGCACACTCGAGATTAGAGAAAATTTTGAACTCCACTGCAGGGAACAATTGTTCAAAATCTATTCATATTCAAACTGAACATCTACATGCAAATACTTCCTCATAAGCCTTACAATAAAGGATGTGAAGTTGGCTAACGTATGGCATTCTTCGTGTGTTTTGGTTTCTGAGACGACCCCGTAGATTACCAACTTCCTCAGGTTAGGGCACCTTTCCAATAGTCCTGCTACCCAATGCGAGAACAGGTCGCTAATGACCGTCCATCCAAGCTCCAAGACGACCACGTTTTCCAATTGAAAAGAATCTTGCGATCCATAATGAAGTGCTGTCTCTCTTAGTTCATAGCTCAACGATAGATGACTTAATTGCGGAAAGCAAGCGGAAATCGTCTCGATATCCACAGCCTCATCATCATCGTCGAATACAACTCCCCATAGCCTCAGTCTTTTCAGCTTTGATGATTTTGCTATCATATGATGGAACTTGGACCACATGATTGTGAAATTACTGACATCTACAATCTCGAGATTTTCAGCAATCTCACCGATATCAAGATGGATGACACTAACATCATCGATCTTAAGAAGTCTCAATGAACCCTTGCTGACAAGCTCAAAGACCTCAAGTGTACAATCTTTCAAATGAAGCTTCTCAAGACTATCCGCTTCCAAAATGATTTTATCCAAACTAATGGCTTCAACGTAGATATCTTTCAACGAGTTGCTAGTCAGCTCCATCGTTGCCTGTGGATCAGACATAACAATGTCTATACTAACAAGACTCAAGACCTCGACTTTTGGGCAGGCTGTAAGGAAAAGACTCAGGTCTAAAGCCGATATACTAACATAACTTAGTGAAAGAGACCTCAAGCAAGGGAACTTTTGGTAACTAGGTTCAACACCCGTGATTGTATTGTGTGCAAGAGCCAACACTTCTAGCCTCTGGCGACCACATTTTTCGAGTATATTAATGTTTGGGGTAGTTCTGACATTGTAGTGTAACTGGCGTAACGTTTCTCTGGTATACATTAGCCAAGCTATTACCGGAGCAGCAGAGAACTCGTCGACATCATCCATGATGATTGAAAGGCAATGCAGTCCATTAGTCTGGAAAATCGTTTGAGTTACGATTATCTCAAGTCTGCTCCTTGTGAGCTCATGATAAACCGGCCAGTCATTCGAGTTAAACGTGAGTGTATGAAGATGATTCCTCCAAGCCTCTCGCCACTTCCGACAAGTAGAAGATGCAATCACAACATCTCGTGCAGCTCCAAGACGGGACAAAATGTTCCCAATTACCTCAACAGGAAGGTACTCCATATCCTCAAATACAACAACAAATTCAACAAAAAGGCCCCTAGAAAACAACGCTATAGTCAAAGCAATACAATTGAGCCACTTAAATCTCCAAACTGCATCACAATATTATCCAAGGGACTCTCATCAAGGAATCTAAAGGCCAACATCTGGTGAAAGATATCCATAAGCTTATCAAACCCCAGATTATCAACCAAAAATGGAATATCCAGAGACCCTTTTTAGTGAACTAGCAAAGACACAAATTTTCTTGATTCCAACCACAAGTCAGCCAAAAACCCAAATCAAGAATCTGGTTTCTGAAAAGGATACCAAGAGCATACCATACCAAGTTAAAATTTTGACCTTTGGGGCAATATTTGAGAAGCCAAAAATACCATCTTTAACTCATCAACTTCCAATCTTGAAACCCATAATCAAGAATCTGGTTTCTGAAAAAGATACAGAGGATACCAAGTCAAAGTTTTGATGCTGGAGCAATATATGAGGAGCCAAAAATCTCATCTTTAACTCACAAAATTCCAATCTTGGAACACATAATCAAGAATCTAGTTTATGAAAAGATAGAGAGCACAATCAAGTTAAAATTTTGACACCACCAAAAAGGATGTGGTGCAGTGGATGAGGCTGCTCCTCCCTTAACCAAAGGTCTCGGTTTTGAGTAGGGAACGCTACCCCAAATGGACTCCTACCAGGTACGAATCCAAATTAGTCAGGCTCTAATGCAGGTACCGAACACCAGATGAGAAACCAAAAAAAAAAGTTACAAGTTTTGACCTTTGGGGCAGTAAAAATCCAATTTTTAACACATCAATTACCAATCCTGAAGCTCATAATCAAGAATCTAGTTTCTAAAAAAGATACAAAGAGCATACCAAGTTAAAGTTTTGACCTTTGGGGCAATAAAAATCCAATCTTTAACTGATCAATTTCCAATCCAGAAGCTCATAATCAAGAATCTAGTTTCTGAAAAAGATACAAAGAGCATACCAAGTTAAAGTTTTGACCTCTGGGGCAATAAAAATCCCATCTTTAACTCATCAACTTACAGAATATAACCAACCAAATCAAGAATCTCAAAAAACTGATAATTCAGATAATGATGAGGAAACCAAAAAATTTCAAGAATTTAACAAAAGCTTACCATATGAATCATAGGGATTATGATCATGACCCACAACAAGAAATCAATCCATCAAACCAAAAAAAAAAAAAAGTGTACAGAGGGGGACAATAGAAGGAATCTGATTCTGTTTTCTGTGAGAGAAATGAGGTCAAGCCAGCATTGTGTGTGGTGGGGGTGGGGGTGGGGGGGAGAGGAGAGGAGAGACAAGACACAAACACAAACACAAACACAAAAACACACACAGTAAAGTGTGTGTTTGTGTGTGAAAAGTGGGTCGCACGTGAGAATCAATGTCACTGTGGACTTTCAGCTGGCCAATCATAAGGGACAACTACACAAATGTCCCTTAAAAGGCTGACTTTGTATTTTTGCCCCCCATAAAAAAGGACTTACAAAAATAGTTTTTCTTGTTTTTATGTATAGAACAACTACTTTTTTGCCCCTCTATACCTCAAATATTTTTAAACAACTCTTCATGCTCATTTGTCTCTCAACTTTTATATTTATTTATTTTCTCTTTTTTATTTTTTTATTTTTCTTTTTTCTTTTATCTTTTTTTTTTCTTTTTTTCTCAACCTTTATTTTGTTTTATTCTTTCTTCTACGTTTTTTTTCTCAATTCTTTATTTTTCTTTTCTCCTCTCAATTCTTTTTTTTTTCTCCTTTTCATTTTTTTATTTTTTTTATTTTTCTCAACGTTTATTTTTTCATTTATTTTTTGTTTTGTTTTTTTTCTTCGTTTTTTCCTTTTTTTCTCAATTTTTATTTTTTTTCTCTCAACTTCTATTTTTTTATTTTTTCTTTGATTTTTAATTTTTCTTTTCTCTTTTTTTAATCATTTTTCTCGACCTTTATTTGTTTTATGAGATGTTCTATAACTCTTGCGTTAGAGGCAAGACTTAGCCTAAGAACTTCCAAACAACAAATTTTGCCCCATGAGCAAGACTTGTCACTAGTACATTGTGTCTTGATTTATGAGATGTTTTATAACACTTGCCTCAGAGGCAAGACTTAGCCCAAAGACCTCTCAAAAAATACAAGTTACATCCCATGGGCAAGAGTTCACACTACTTCATTGTGTCTTGATTTATGAGATACTCTATAACTCTTGCCTTAGAGGCAAGACTTAACTCAAGAATTTTCAAACAACAAGTTATGCCCCACGAGCAAGACTTGACACTACCTCATTGTGTCTTGATTTATAAGATATTCTATAACTTTTGCCTTAGAGACAAGACTTAGCCCAAGGACGTTCAAACAATAAGTTACACCCCATGGGCAAGAGTTGACACTACCACATTGTGCTTGATTTATGAGATGCTCTATAACGCTTGCCTAAGAGGCAAGACCTAGCCCAAGGACTTTCAAATAACAAGTTACGTCACATTGGCAAGAGTTGACACTACCACATTGTGTCTTGATTTATGCGATGCTCTGTAACTCTTTCCTTAGAGGCAAGACTTAGCTCAAAGACTTTCAAACAACAAGTTACGCCTCATGGGCAAGAGTTGACACTAGCACATTGTGTCTTGATCATGAGATGCTCTATAACGTTTGCCTTAGAGGCAAGACTTAGCCCAAGGGCCTCCCAAAAATAAGTTATGCTCCATGGGCAAGAGTTAACACTACTTCATTGTGTCTTAATTTATGAGATGCTCTATAACTCTTGCCTTAGAGGCAAGACTTAGCTCAAAAAATTTTAAACAACAAGTTATGCCCCACGCGCAAGACTTGACACTACCTCATTGTGTCTTGATTTATGAGATATTCTATAATATTTGTCTTAGAGGCAAGACTTGTTCCAAAGGACTTCCAAACAACAAAGCACGTCCTTAAATTTACTTCGATTTCAAATAAAGAAGATCCTCTTTGCGGATTATCCAACTTTTTGTTCATTAGCAAAAAATAATAGAGGTTAAGAAAAAAGAAAAAAAGAGAAGAAAGAAAGAGAAAAGGAAAAAATAAAGATTAAAAAAAAGGAAAAAACAGAAAAAAAAGTTGAGAAAAAAAGAAAAAAGAGAAAAAAAAATAAAGGTTGAGAAAAAAAAGAACAAAAAAAAAGTTGAGAGAAAAATAAAAATAAAGGTTGAGAAAAAAGAAAACGAGAATTAAAAAAAAATTGAGAAAAAAGAAAAAAAAAGAAAAAAAAAAAAGATAAAAGAAAAAGGAAAAAATGAAAATTAAAAGTTGAGAGACAAATGAACATGAAGAGTTGTGGTGTAGAGGGGTAAAAATGTATTTGTTCTATACATAAAAAGGAAGGAAGGGTATTCTTTAAAGACTTTTCTTATGAGGGGCAAAAATTGAAGACCACTCACTTTTGGGGACACTCCATGTAATTTCCTGCCAATCATAGTACACAACTGTTCAACTGAAAATCATCTCTGTAAAGCAATACCTTGTAGTATAAAATTTCTTTTTTTCCCTTTGGGGTGGGGGGAGGGGGAGCTTTGTGCATTTTCATTTTTTTCCCATGACCGTGTTGTCCAAATTAGCTTTCGTGGACTTCGACTAAATTCACGTGATACCTTCCACCTCCCACCAGCAAAATCTACCAGGTAACTCTGTTCACCAAAACTAAAACAGATGGGAAGAATGTATATTTCTATTTTTTGTATTATTTTTTTGAATAATTGATGTGCTGGGATTCTATGGCACATTTGACGCCTTTAACTAAGAATACTCGCGAGTTTTCAAGCAACTTTTGTGGTTTTTGATGTTTTATTGTTATATTTGCAGGGAATGGAGCTAGAGATAGAAACGGAAGAAAAAATGTTCAAAAACCTCAACTGGTTAAGCTTGACGGCTGGCATGACTGACTGTCACACCTGTGACTGGCCGTCAGCCAGGCCGCCAGGATGAGACAGCAAGTCATCGAGCACTGCCTAGGAGTGACGGCCCGTCTGACGGCCCGTCACTGACCTGATGGACCGTCACCCAAGCCACCAAGATAAAACGCACTCCTCAAATGCGTTTTTTACCCTATATACATGTAAGTCGTCGAGCAGGTGACGACTTACCTGAAAATTTGTCATAAAACACATATAAAGTTGTAAGTCGTCACCTGCGGGATGACTTACCTGAAGATTTGCCTCGGAGCTCACTGTTTAGCTGTGACGGCTCAAGTGACGGCCAGTCACATGCATGACGGTCCGTCAGGCGACCCGTCAACACGACACGGGATTCCGAAATTCTATTTTTGGACTTTATTTCCTGGACTGCTATAAATACCCAGTGTTAGGGTTATTTTATTATTCATTACCTAATATTTTAAGAACGGTTTTTGACGATTTTTGGAGAGAAAAATACGACACCAACGTATTCTTCTTCTTCCTCCATTGTTCTTGGAAATTATTGGCTGCTTGTTTTTGGAAAACTAGAAGCTTGTGTTCATCTATTGTAAGATCTTTTTCTTTATATTATGAACACTATTATTTTCTTTTTCTCTAATAGCATGAGTAGCTAATTTCCCAGAACTAGGGTTGTGGGAGCCATGGCAAAAGTAGCAATATAGATTTCGGGTAGCATTGGGTTCAATCTATATGTTGTCACGTTGTTAATCATTCGTTATTAACGTTTTCTAGTGGTTGCAAACATTAGGACATGCCTAGGTTTGATTTTCTTGAACAAAGAGATTAAAATCGGGAAATTTGATTAACTACGAGGATTCGAGACTACCAACTCTCGTCTTATGATTAATGCTGTAACTAGATTAATCTACTTGATGTTTAGGATTGAAATAAGAAATTTCACCTTTTCAAGTTCGAGAGAATTGAAAAGGAAATTCGTCTATTTGGTTGAGAAACGTTTAGATGATACCATTAATTCATCACATCGTGATATACATATAGAAAGAACCCGGTTAAGCTTTGAGTCGAAATTGTTACGACGCCATGGTGAACACTTCCCTAGTTCATTCTCATATTGATTAATACTCGTTGAAACTCGTAACTTATTATTTGCATTGTTCAAATATTGATCACACAAACCCCCCATTTACCGGAAACTATTGATTATTAGTCATCTAATTCACTAACGGCTTAATTTGCACCTTATTCCCTGTGGGATCGACCCCAACCTCTGTTGGGTTCTATATTTGACGACGACCGCTTACGCTTCTTAATTTGAGGTGTAATTTGAGCGTTATCAAATTTTGGCGCCGTTGCCGGGGAATACGGTTGTTTATTAAGTCTGGTGTGTTTATTTGACTCTTAGTCATATTTCCTGCTTTTACTTTTATTTGTTGTTTTTGTTTGTTACAGGGTACAGAGTTGTGCATGCCAAGTACCCGGTGCTCGGGTGAATCAATATTACCTTACGATCCCGAGCTTTCTAGAACGTTAAGGCGAGCCATGAATGCACAACAACCAGAGGCAGCAAGATTAGCTGCAGCTCAGCAGGCCCAACAACACGTAAATGTTGACGATATTGAGGACGATGTTGGGCTAGATGAAGAGGCTGCAGCGGGTGATGGTAGAGCTGCGGAGCATGTTGAAAATATAGCCCCCGCAAATCAAAGGCAGCAACAGAGGGGTAGAGTTCGACAGCAACCAAGGCAATTTGCTTTGGATGATGATGAGGATATCGACTTAGATGGAGTTGGTGCCACGGGCGCTATTGCGCTTCCTCCGCTATCGCCTGAGGCCAAGTTCAACATTACTAGCACAATGCTCCAGTTGTTGAACTTAAAGGGATTATTCCGTGGTGTGGCTGGTGATGACCCCAACAGGCACCTGATGAATTTTGTGAGCATCTGCAAGTCGTTTGAATTGCCGGGAGTGAACCAGACGGCCATCAGGCTTAGGTTGTTCCCGTTGTCTCTGTCTGATGAAGCAGCGATGTGGTTGACTGAGCTAACTCCCGATTCTATAACAACCTGGGGAGAGTTGAAAGGAGCTTTCCTAGAAAGGTTCTTTCCTCCCTCTAGGATGATACGATTGAGGGACGAAATCAGCAATTTCAGGCAACAACCTTATGAGGCTTTACATGAGACCTGGTTGCGGTTCAAGAAAAAGCTGACACAATGCCCAAACCACCAGTTGACCGACAATTTTCTAATGCAAACATTCTACAGGGCACTGAATTCGTCTACCAAGCCGACATTGGATAATGTAGCAGGTGGAGCGTTTATGGGTCTTACCTTTATCGATGCCATAACTATTTTGGACCGGCTCACTAAAACCAACAGGGCCTGGCATACGCGGGATACAGAGGTGGCTGCTAGCACTTATGAAGTCAGTATGTCAGCGGAACAGCGCAGGAAAGAGGAAGAGCGGGACCAAGATATGACCCATCTAAAAATGCAAATGGACCTACTGACAAAACATTTGTTGTCAGGAGGTATGGAGAAAGTGAAAGCTGTGGGTTCCCAAGGTAGAGCAGCAGAGTTTGAATCTGATGAGGAGGCTAATTATTTGGGGGGTTTCCAGGCCAATGGCCAGGGAAGCCAGGGTCGGAACTATCAAAAGGACAACTACTATGAAAAAGCTGGCTACAGAGATCGTGATCAGGGGAACTGGAAGAATAAAACTGATAGAGGTGGGTTGTATGTACCACCTGGTAATCGGGAAAGAGCTAGCAACGAGACAGGGACGTCCAAATTGGAGAATATGATGGCGAAGATATTGTTGAAGGTGGAATCTACTGACTCCGGGGTAAAGGAGATGAGGACTGAATTATCAGCAATAAGCCAGGTAGTGGATTCACATTCCACCTCAATCAAGCAATTAGAGCAGAAAGTGAGTCAAATCTCGGCGTCTCTAAATCAAAGGAAGACAGGTACCTTGCCGAGTGACACCATTCAAAACCCGAGGAATGATGGGAGTTGTATGGCGATCACTACGAGAAGCGATAAAATATTATCGGAATCACATCCGGTAATTCAGACTCAGAAAGGTGATGTTGCGGATGAAAATGTGGTAGAGGATGCTACTCAAGTGCTCACGGATAAAAGCAAGGAAGTTGAAAAACTGCCAACTATGATGCCTCGGCCACCGCCTCCTTTCCCACAATGGTTGAAGAAGAAAGTGGAAGATAGCAAGTTCCTAAATTTCATGACCATGCTCAAGCAGATATCAGTAAACATCCCACTGGTGGACGCTCTTGAACAAATGCCCGGATATGCCAAGTTCATGAAGGACTTGATTACCAAGAAGAGGTCAGTGAGCTTTGAACCAGAAGATAACCTCCACCACTACAGTGCTATTTCTTCAAGATCGTTAGTGGAAAAGAAGGAAGATCTAGGTGCTTCAACTGTTCCCTGCACTATTGGGAAATTCAACTTTGAAAAAGCCTTATGTGATCTTGGTGCTAGCATCAACTTGATGCCACTAGCAGTCTATAAACAATTGGGTTTGGGAGCTCCCAAACCAACTACCATGAGGGTGTTAATGGCTGACCGTTCAGTAAAGCGACCGGTGGGAATATTGTCTGATGTGCTGGTAAAGGTTGGTAAGTTTATATTCCCAGCTGACTTTGTAATTTTAGATTGCGAAGTGGACTTTGAAGTTCCCATAATCTTGGGACGACCATTGTTAGACACTGCAAGAGTGTTGGTCGACATGGAAAGAAATGAACTGACATTCAGATTAAACAATGAATTGGTCAAGTTTGATGTGTGTAAATTAATGAAGCCACCAAGAGACATGAGGGTGGTCTCGGTTATCAATGTTATTGATGAAGCCCCTACGGATGTGCATATTGAGGAGAAGGGTTTTGTTAAAACCGTAGCTGTTATGAGAATGGTGTTGGGATCGCAACCAGAGAAACCTATAGAGGAAGGCGGTGAGAACAAATCAAGGAAAAGAAAACACCGCAAGAGAACCAGCAAAGAAAAAGAGTTAGAAAGAGTAAAGAAGTTGTCTCGACTAGCTGAGGAGCCGATAAAAGAGAAAGTTGGAGCTCAACAGGATGATGTCACTTGCACCTATTCCAGCGATTGCTCCTGCTTTGGAGACCCTGGTGGTCTCCAACATCATGCTAGACTCTGAGTCCTATGGGCTTCACAGGTATTCCTTTCTCTCACAGTTTTAGCTTTCACATGTATGCATTAGGGACAATGCATGAGTCTAAGTTGAGGGTGTTGTTGGGATACCTGTGAGTCTTTCACCACCGAGGGTTTTTGTTGTCGTGTTTCTTTTCCCTCCGGTGTGCTATCTAGTAGAACCGGCATGTTTAGGTTGTCATTTAAATTTTGGTTGTGTTGTGATGTCTATAGCAAGCATGGCTTTTTGAAAGTTGAACTAAAAGGAGCCCCTCTAAAAAAGTTGATTTTGTACTTATGTTTGAAACGATTGACTGTTCTGGATCCTTGAATGTCATTGTGTGGTTGTGATTGTAATAATTATGCTTAAGCCGAGCTGATGTTTTGATAGTTGGTAGTGATATGGTTTCTTAGTGCCTAGTGTGTGTGAGCTTATTATTATAAACTCTTACTCTGTGCATGCATCTAGAACTTGCCGGTCTATTTTGTTAAGCTTGAAGTTGGTTGCTTAGGAAAGGATCACAGGCCCTTTTTGTGTGCAGTCCACTTAGCCTATAAGACCGTCCAAATGCAAATAATCCCTTTGATCCCTGTTTGAGCCATAATTGACCCTATTCTTTTAATAACATGTCACCGTTTCTTTTTAACTTTGAATCCTTATTTTGGCCCTGGTCCTTCCTTGGACATCGTGCACCTCAAATCAGGCAATCAGCCTAAGTTGAGGGTGGCTACTATAGAGGTAAATGATAAGAAAGATAGGATGGATAAGATTGGTTGTGGATAGAATGAAAATTTCGGGTGTGTGCCTAAGAAAAGAAAGAAAAAGAAACGAAAAAGAGATGAAAAAAAAAAGAATTATCAAAAGAAAGAGGCGCACCTGTAGCTAGAAAGAAGGGAATAAAAAGGTGAATAAGGATGGACGAAGTAAAGTTAAGTGGAAATAGTAGGTCGGTGATTCCAAGGAGGGTTTAGTCACTATTCCCCAAACGTATCCTACCTACACCCGAAGCCTCATTAGAAGCCAAAACAAGTCCTGTAGTGATCCTAAGCAGCTTTCTGAAAAAACTGAAATAGAATAGCAAGGGCAAGCTTATGGCATCGCATGTGCATTATTTGAAATCGGTTGTGAGTGTGAGCGCCTTACCTAATCCCAAATCTTTTGTGTGGGACTTCATTGTGGTGAGGGCACCGATATTTCTGTATCATTTATTGACTGTTGGGATAGCTGTTGTGTGTGTATGTAGAATATTATATCATATCGGAATGACATGTTTGGATCCTTGCAAGTTAGCGTTTCATACATTTGTGTGCTACCGGGGGGCTTGATTTAAATTTAATAAACTGTTGAGTGGCCATGATTTGCCAGAGATATGTGTTTGTATTCTTAGTTGAGTCGTCATTTTATTTTTGTTGTCATGTCGCTTGAGGACAAGCGAACGTTTTAAGTTGAGGGTGTTGATGTGCCGGGATTCTACGGCACATTTGACGCCTTTAACTAAGAATACTCGCGAGTTTTCAAGCAACTTTTGTGGTTTTTGATGTTTTATTGTTATATTTGCAGGGAATGGAGCTAGAGATAGAAACGGAAGAAAAAATGTTCAAAAACCTCAACTGGTTACGCTTGACGGCTGGCATGACTGACTGTCACACCTGTGACTGGCCGTCAGCCAGGCCGCCAGGATGAGACAGCAAGTCATCGAGCACTGCCTAGGAGTGACGGCCCGTCTGACGGCCCGTCACTGACCTGATGGACCGTCACCCAAGCCACCAAGATAAAACGCACTCCTCAAATGCGTTTTTTACCCTATATACATGTAAGTCGTCGAGCAGGTGATGACTTACCTGAAAATTTGTCATAAAACACATATAAAGTTGTAAGTCGTCACCTGCGGGATGACTTACCTGAAGATTTGCCTCGGAGCTCACTGTTTAGCTGTGACGGCTCAAGTGACGGCCAGTCACATGCATGACGGTCCGTCAGGCGACCCGTCAACACGACACGGGATTCCGAAATTCTATTTTTGGACTTTATTTCCTGGACTGCTATAAATACCCAGTGTTAGGGTTATTTTATTATTCATTACCTAATATTTTAAGAACGATTTTTGACGATTTTTGGAGAGAAAAATACGACACCAACGTATTCTTCTTCTTCCTCCATTGTTCTTGGAAATTATTGGCTTCTTGTTCTTGGAAAACTAGAAGCTTGTGTTCATCTATTGTAAGATCTTTTTCTTTATATTATGAACATTATTATTTTCTTTTTCTCTAATAGCATGAGTAGCTAATTTCCCACAACTAGGGTTGTGGGAGCCATGGCAAAAGTAGCAATATAGATTTTGGGTAGCATTGGGTTCAATCTATATGTTGTCACGTTGTTAATCATTCGTTATTAACGTTTTCTAGTGGTTGCAAACATTAGGACATGCCTAGGTTTGATTTTCTTGAACAAAGAGATTAAAATCGGGAAATTTGATTAACTACGAGGATTCGAGACTACCAACTCTCGTCTTATGATTAATGCTGTAACTAGATTAATCTACTCGATGTTTAGGATTGAAATAAGAAAGTTCACCTTTTCAAGTTCGAGAGAATTGAAAAGGAAATTCGTCTATTTGGTTGAGAAACTTTTAGATGATACCATTAATTCAATCACATCGTGATATACATATAGAAAGAACCCGGTTAAGCTTTGAGTCGAAATTGTTACGACGCCATGGTGAACACTTCCCTAGTTCATTCTCATATTGATTAATACTCGTTGAAACTCGTAACTTATTATTTGCATTGTTCAAATATTGATCACACAAACCCCCCATTTACCGGAAACTATTAATTATTAGTCATCTAATTCACTAACGACTTAATTTGCACCTTATTCCCTGTGGGATCGACCCCAACCTCTGTTGGGTTCTATATTTGACGACGACCGCTTACGCTTCTTAATTTGAGGTGTAATTTGAGCGTTATCAATAATACTCCTTCCGTCCATCTTTACTTATCCAGTATATTAAAAATAATTGTCTAATTTTACTTCTCCGGTTTGAAAAATTGAAAGTTAATTTACCAGTTTGTGTTTAATTATTTTACCCTTGTTATTAAATACACTATTCATTTTTCAATGTATTACTTATAATTAATAGGGGTGATATAGTAATATTACTCTTTTATTTATTATTTCTTTGGCGCGCATTGGTTTGGAGGGGCATACATAGGTTTTTTGGATTTCAAACATGGCCCGGAACGGAAAATAGGGCTTTTTCCATTTTTTCGTGTGTTATAGTCCATTAATTTTGTGTGTTATGTGCGTCCAGCGGTATTTTGGCCGAAATTATTTGTGGGCGTCCGTGACGATCTATTTAATGACACGTATTGGTTCGGAGGGGCAAATGTAGATTTTTTGGATTTCAAACGTGCTCGGAAGAAATTTTTCCTTTTTTCGAGTGTTATAGTCCATGGATTTTGTGTGATGTGTGCACCCGGTGATTTTTTGGTCGAACTTTTTTGTGGGCGTCCATGACGACCTATTTAATGGCGCGCGTTGGTTTGGAGGGACAAACGTAGTTTTTTTAGATTTCAAACATGGCCCAGAACGAAAAATAGGGATTTTTTTATTTTTTCGAGTGTTATAGTCCATGGATTTTGTGTGATATGTACACCCGACGGTTTTTGGTCAAAAATTTTCGTGTGTGTCCGTGACGACCTTTTTAATGGCATGCATTGATTTGGAGGGGCAAACGTAGCTTTTTTGGATTTCAAACGTGGCCCGAAATGGAAAATAGGGTTTTTCCTATTTTTCGTGTATTCTAGTTCATGAATTTTGTGTAATATGTGCGCCTGATGGTTTTTTAATCGAATTTTTTGGTAAGCGTCCGTGACGACCTATTTAATGGCGCGAGTTGGTTCGGAGGGGCAAACATAGGTTTTTTGGATTTCAAATATGGCCCGAAATGGAAAATGAGGATTTTTCTATTTTTTCGTGTGTTATTATAATCCATGAATTTTGTGTGATATGTGCGCCCGATGGTTTTTTGGCCGAAATTTTTCGTGGGCGTCCGTGACGACCTATTTAATGGCGCACGTTGGTTTGGAGGGGTCAACGTAGATTTTTTGGATTTCAAACGTGGCCCAAAATGGAAAATAAATATTTTTCCATTTTTTCATGTGTTATAATCCATGGATTTTGAGTGATATTTTTGCATGACGGTTTTTTGGCAAATTTTTTTCATTGGCATTCGTAATGACCTATTTAATGGTGCGTGTTGGTTTGGAGAGACAAACATAGGTTTTTTGGATTTCAAACGAGGCCCGAAATGGAAAATAGGGGTTTTCTCTTTTTTTGGTGTGTTATAGTCCAAGAATTTTGTATGATATGTGCGCCCGGTGATTTTTTGTTAAAAACTTTTTGGGCGTCTATGACGACCTATTTAATGACGCGCGTTGGTTTGGAGGGGCAAACATAGGTTTTTTAGATTTCAAACGTGGCGCAGAATGGAAAATAGAGATTTTTCTATATTTTCGTGTGTTATAGTCCATGAATTTTGTGTGATATGTGCGCCCGGCGGTTTTTTAGCCAAAATTTTTAGTGGTCGTTCGTGACGACCTATTTAATGGAACGCGTTTGTTCTGAGGGGCAAACGTAGAATTTTTGGATTTCAAACGTGGCCCAAAACGAAAAATAAGGATTTTTTTTATTTTTTCTTGTGTTATAGTCCATGGATTTTGTGTGATATGTGCCCCCGGTGGTTTTTTTGCCAAAATTTTTCGTGGGCATCCGTGACGACCTATTTAATGGCGCGCATTAGTTCGAAGGGGCAAACGTAGAGTTTTTGAATTTCAAACGTGACCCGGAATGAAAAATAGGGATTTTTCCATTTTTTGTGTGTTATAGTCCATGAATTTTGTGTAATATGTGCGCGTAGCGATTTTTTGGCCAAAACTTTTTGTGGGCATCTTTGATGACCTATTTAATGGTATGCGTTGGTTCGGAGGGGCAAACGTAAGTTTTTTTGGATTTCAAACGTGGCCTGGAATGGAATATATGAATTTTTCTGTTTTTCCGTGTGCTATAGTTCATGAATTTTGTGTGATATGTGCACCTGACGGTTTTTTGGCTGAAATTTTTTGTGGGTGTCAATGATGACCTATTTAATGGCACGCATTGGTTCGGAGGGACAAGCGTAGATTTTTTGAATTTCAAACATGTCCCGGAATGGAAAATAGGGATTTTTCCATTTTTCATGTGTTGTAGTCCATGAATTTTGTATGATATGTGCGCCCAATAGTTTTTTGATCGAAATTTTTTGCGGGCATCCTTGACGACATATTTAATGGCATGCGTTAGTTTGGAGGGGTAAACTTAGGTTTTTTGAATTTCAAACATGGCCTGAAACGGAAAATAGGGATTTTTCTATTTTTTCGTGTGTTATAATCCATGGATTTGGTGTGATATGTGCACCTAGCGGTTTTTTGGCTGAAATTTTTTGTGGGTGTCTGTGATGACCTATTTAATGGCCCGTGTTGGTTCGAAAGGGACAACGTAGGTTTTTTAGATTTCAAACATGGCCCGAAAAGAAAAATAGGATTTTTTCTATTTTCTCGTGTGTTATAGTTCATGAATTTTGTGTGATATGTGTATCCGGCGGTTTCTTCGCTGAAATTTTTTGTGGGCGTCTGTGATGACCTATTTAATAGTGCGCGTTGATTCGAAGGGACCAACGTAGGTTGTTTTGATTTCAAACGTGGCCCGGAATGGAAAATAGGGTTATTTTTTCATGTTTTATAGTCCATGGATTTTGTGTGATATGTGCGCCTGGCGGTTTATTGGCCAAACATTTTCGTGGGCGTCCGTAACGACCTATTTAATGGTGTGTGTTGGTTCAGAGGGGCAAACGTAGGTTTTTTGGATTTCAAACGAAGCCTAAAATGAAAAATAAGGATTTTCTATTTTTTCGTGTGTTATAGTCCATGGATTTTGTGTGATATGTCCGCTCGGTGGTTTTTTGGCATAATTTTTTTGTGGGCATCTGTGACGACCTATTTAATGGTGCGCGTTGGTTCGGAGGGGAAAATGTAGGTTTTTTAGATATCAAACGTGGCCCGGAATGGAAAATAGGGATCTTTTCATTTTTCGTATGTTATATTTCATGAATTTTGTGTGATATGTGCGCCCGGTGGTTTTTTGGTCAAAATTTTCTTGGGCGTCTGTGAAAAGCTATTTAATGGCGTGCGTTGGGTGGAGGGGAAAACATAGGTTTTTTAGATTTCAAACGTGGCCCAGAACGGAAAATAGGAATTTTTCCATTTTTCGTGTGTTATAGTCCATGGATTTTGTGTGATATGTGCGACCGGTGGTTTTTTAGCTGAATTTTTTTGTGGGCGTCCATGACGACCTATTTAATGGCGTGCTGTTATGACCCGATTTCTCAAGTCATGATGGCACCTACAATTCCCAGTAGGCGAACCAATTCCCGTAGCCCAGAACGGTTAGTAATGGGCTACTGCCTAACCAAAACGCACCAGAAAGCAGAAATAAGCGAAAGCAAAACTCGAATATAAATACATAAAGGAAACTACACCAACCCCAAGACTTAGTATCGACAGTACAGAAGCTTCTAATAGAATACAAGTGCTAGAAGTAAAAAAATACAACATAAATTGCCTCCGAAAGTACAAGGAGCAACATTACAATAGATGAGATGTAGACAAACCCCGACCGTCAGGCGCTCACCCTAGTCTCAAAGATCCAAAAGCTACACGAGTCTCCAACGTGATCAACGGCGAAAGCTCAACTAATATCTGCACAAAAAAGTGCAGAAGTGTAGTATGAGCACCAAAACCACGGGTACTCAGTAGGTATCATAGGCCGACTGAGCGCATATAAGATATAAAAGCAGTAAGTAACAGATAGCAAGAAAGCAGTCACTAAAGCAATAAGCAAGGCACAAAGAGCTAGCACAGATCATCAATGACCAAGAGTTTCAAGTAACACATGCTAGCACAGAGATACAATTACTCAGAATCACAGGTGAAGGAAAAGAGAACACACCTGGAGTCCTTGCACAACAATATAAGTAAGTAGAGAGAGAGTTGAGAAAATAGCGGTATACCGGTAACCTCAAGTGGAAGAAAAAGACGGAGAGCAGTCTAACATACTCAAAATGGAATCAACCAGTATAAGTAAATCATAACACCAATCCAATCATATGATAGCATAACCAGAGAATCACCTCACAAGTACAACCCTAGGATGAAATAACTAGGCCACAATAACCGAGAGATACCACTCAACTTCCCACAAGAATAGAACCAGAGTCTCACACTCTGCTCAGAAGGCCACACAAAAGTGCCTCAATAAGATAGGACTCCAAATCCCTCTCAATAATAAAAAATCCCACAACCAAAGCCTCAACAGGCTAGCCATCACTAATCTTTCAAGAACCGGGTGCCAAGACAAGCTCTAAGTAGAAACAGGAGTAAATATAGTCTACCTACAGTCTCAACGGCCGCCCATACAACCGAGGAACACAATCAAGTGAAAGAAAACCCTCCGACATCCCATACTACCGGAGCGTACACTGAACACACAGCAAACAAGGGTGGAATCCAATGCATGATATGATATGATATGAAATAGAACCTCTGTATGGACCTCCTCCGGTGCCAATCGGGCCTAGCAGGCAGGTTTCATGGAAGGACTCAACATGTATACCTTTACTCCACCGTATACCCTTCCCTCCGGTGCACGCAGCCCGAAGCCCCAGACCCGGAGCGGCAAGGTCCATGGAGGTCCCCGACCCCATACTAAAACTCAGTATCAAGACATGTCATCCGAAAGCAAGTCCGGGATCAAGATAGAGACCCAGTCTCAAATATGCATGCCCAGACCCTGTCTAGGACTAAAGTAGTATAAAATGCCTCAAAAACCCCTCCAAGGGTGCCCGGGCGTATCCGGGTCTAAAACTGTAGTAAATCAAGTCTAGTGCTCCGCCCTGCAGAGACTAGTATCAGTAATAAAATCAAGTCTGGTGCTCTGCCCTGCAGTGACTAGTATCAGTAATAAAATTAAGTCTGGTGCTCTGCCACGCAGAGACTAGTATCAGTAGTAAAATCAAGTCTGGTGCTCTTCCCCGCAGAGACTAGTACCAGTAATAAAATTAGTGCGAAAACATCCAAAAATCCCCTTTTCTATCAACAACAATACCAAAAATGGCCCCCCAGGGCCATGCAAATTTAGGAAAACTGTCAGTAGGGGCTCACAGCCAAAACTGTAGTAAAACATGCAGGGGAAAACCTTTTTCATGGATGATATGCTCGCACACAAATATAAAAGTAGCCCAACGGCTCACAACAATTCCTATCAGCCCTGCACAGGCCCAATAGCTACTGAGCAGACATAACCAGCCTAAAAGGATAATCTCTATGTCCGAGACTCGCGGACATTCCCCAATAACCCACCATCTATGTTCCAGAGTCAATACATGGCCACACAGGACCACAAGGGTAATATACAATACTACGCGAATACTACAAATAACGCATGAAATAACGGACGAACAAGGTGGACAAGGTCTGGGGTACCAACCTATAGTAACCCATCCAAGGATGCTAATTAATGCAGTTATAGCCTATATATGCAGAGTCTAGATAGGGGAAAACCATAACCTACCTGTCATCCGATGACTAGCTGCGGGAACGACATCGTCCAGACTCGAACAGCTCCAGGAAGCTCTGAATCACACAAAACAAATACTTTCAACTGAAGTCCCAAAGGCGTCTCTATGAAGCCTGACCAACCAAGGTAATGGAACAATTGCTAGAATCGACAAGGCTGCAAGAACGAGCCATAGCCAATTGATAAGGTGTTAATGTCACACTCGCGACCAGCCAACTCCAAAGCATAAAAATGAGGCCAATAACAATAACAAATGGCAGCTAAATCCAACAACAATACGTTAACCACATCTCCAAGGAGCGACGAGCTCCCGAGGCACTATTTCAAGGCATACTTCATGTTTGTCCAATCCAATCACTATCGTATGTGATCCCAAAAAGAATCGCACAATTTCCCAATCCCTCCAGCACCTTACCATAACCAGAACACCACAACAATAACCAAACATAACAAGATAAAGGGGTTGTCCAAAGCCACAAATCCAAAATACCACTTCGGGGCTCAGAAATCCATAAAACAATACTAGAACATATAATAACGAAGGAGGGTCGTAGGGGAGAGATTTCCTTGACAAAAATATTCAATATTCCAAGATTAACCACCTGCCTCCTTGCAGGAACAACAAACATATCCAAATCCAACAAGAAACTACTACAAGTTATCAAAAAATACAACTTTTCGTGACTAGAAGCTTAGAATCTTTATTCAACAAATAGATAAGTGTACGGGATCCATACCTCGCCAATATAACTCCGTAGATACTGCCAAATACTCAGAAAACACCTGCTGAATTGCTGCATCAACACCCACGAAGATACGCCATGAAATCGACGGGGAAAAGTATACCAAAATGACGAGCTCGCGACGTAGAGCAACTTCCGTTAAACTTCCGAATTGAAAGGATCAAAGTCCATGGATTATTTATGGACCTTACCTCTGATTTTCAGTGCATTTTGGGTGAAAATAATGAGTTAAAACGAAGGAGAAATCAGCTTTTATAAGCTGAACCGACTTAGGACGTGGGCCCCGCTTTGACGTGTCTGCTTGCGCAGTCTTACAAAAACATGAATATCTCTCTATTCTGAAGTCATATAGATGAACGGTTTAGTGAGTTGGAAACTAGACTCGTAGACCTTCGATTTGGTATATTGGGGGCCCACTAACTCTTTATAGATAGGGAGAAACACCCCAAGACATTTAACCCAAATTTGAAGAGAATTCCTTAAAGGAATTTACAATAACTTTTTCCGACTTTTGTTTTGCAACTTGCTTGACTTCAAAACTCATCATACGACCATTTTGCAATTATAATACCTCATAACACATCCTTCTTAGTATATTAGACTCTATTAGTCTTACCCCAAACGCACGGGTTACATTAAACCTTCCAAACGGGCGAGGTGTTACACGAGGCATTTCTTTAACTCGAACTTTCGAGTAAGGAATTCCTTTGACCTAGAACCTTGGTTTAATTCTTTGATATTACCAAGAATGTTGAAGGAAGTCAACGATTTCCAAAGTTGAAGCTCTAAAATGAGGAACGACCATAAAGACCAAACAAACGGCCCGGGCACCGAACTACCGGTCCCGACAAGCCATAAATGACTTGGGCCGCTACAAGTAAGCTCTAATGGTACAAGAAAGGCAAAAACGTGTAAATGAACGGAAGGGTCATTACACGTGCATTGCTTTGGAGGGGCAAACATAGCTTTTTTGGATTTCAAATGTGTCCCGGAATGAAAAATAGGGATTTTTTTATTTTTCGTGTGTTATAGTCCATGAAATTTGTGTGATATGTGCCCCCAGTGGTTTTTTGGCCAAAATTTTTCGTGGGTATCTGTGACAACCTAATTAATGGCACGCGTTAGTTAGAAGGGGCAAACATAGATATTTTGGATTTCAAACGTGGTTCGGAATGAAAAATAGGGATTTTTCTATTTTTTCGTGTGTTATAGTCTATGAATTTTGTGTGATATGTGTGTCTGGCAGTTTTTTGTCCAAAATTTTTTGTGAGTGTCGACGACGACCTATTTAATGGCCCGTGTTGGTTCGGAGGGACAAACGTAGGTTTTTTGGATTAAAACGTGGCCGAAATGGAAAATATGATTTTTTTCATTTTTTCGTGTGTTATAAACCATGAATTTTGTGTGATATGTTTTTGGCCGTAATTTTTCGTGGGCGTCCGTGACAACCTATTTTATGGCGTGCATTAGTTTGAAGGGCAAACATAGGTTTTTTGGATTTCAAACGTGGACTGGAATAGAAAATAGAGATTTTTCCATTATTTTTGTGTGTATAGTCCATTGATTTTGTGTGATATGTGCTCCCGGTGATTTTTTGACCTAATTTTTTTGTGGACATCTGTGATGACCTATTTAATGGTGCGCATTGGTTCGGAGGGGCAAATGTAGGTTTTTTGGATTTCAAACGTGGCCCAAAACGGAACATAGGGATTTTTTCATTTTTCGAGTGTTATAGTCCATGAATTTTGTGCGATATGTGCGCCCGGTGGTTTTTTGGTCGAATTATTTTTTGGGCGTCTATGATAACATATTTAGAGGCGCGCGTTGATTTGGTGGGGCGAACGTAGGTTTTTTATATTTCTAACGTGGCCCAGAACGGAAAATAGGAATTTTTCTATTTTTTCGTGTGTTATATAGTTCATAGATTTTGTGCGATATGTGCGCCCGACGGTTTTTTAGCCAAAATTTTGTGTGGACGTCCATGACGACCTTTTTACGGCGCTTGTTGGTTTGGAGAGGCAAAAATAGGTTTTTTGGATCTCAAACGTGGCCAGGAACGAATAATAGGGATTTTTTTATTTTTCGTGTGTTATATCCATGGATTTTGTGTGATATGTGCGTCCGGCGGTATTTTGGCCGAAATTTTTCGTGGGCGTCCGCGAGGACCGATTTAATGGCGCGCGTTGGTTCATAGGGGCAAACGTGGGGTTTTAGGATTTCAAACGTGGCCCGGAACGGGAAATAGGGATTTTTCGATTTTTTCGTGTGTTATAGTCAATGGATTTTGTGTGATATGTGCGTCCGGCGGTATTTTGGCTGAAATTTTTCGTGGGCGTCCGCGAGGACCTATTTAATGGCGCGGCGTTGGTTCGGAAGGGGCAAAACGTGGGGGTTTTAGGATTTCAAACGTGGCCAGAAATGGGAATAGGGATTTCTCGGTTTTTTCGTGTGTTATATAATCCATAGATTTTGTGTGATATGTGCTTCCGGCGGAATTTTGGCCGAAATTTTTTGTGGTGCGTCCGCGAGGACCTATTTAATGGCGCTTGTTGGTTCGGAGGGGTTTTCGTGGGGTTTAAGATTTCAAACGTGGCCCGGAACGGGAAATAGGGATTTTTCGGTTTTTTCGTGTGTTATAGTCCATGGATTTTGTGTGATATGTGCTTCCGGCGGTATTTTGGCCAAAGTTTTTTGTGGGCGTCCGCGAAGACCTATTTAATGGCGCGCATTGGTTCGGAGTGGCAA
>QJPP01005367.1:0-55133 GCA_003996215.1 Jaltomata sinuosa | reverse complement strand
AACCACTATAGACACCCTGATGTCGAGGCCTCTTATCTCTGGACCCTTGATCATGTCGCTGTAAGTCCTCCACAGTGCGGGCATAGTCTACAATGGCCTGGAATGACCGACCACTGGCAATCAATATCTCAGCTGGCTGCCTGATCTCTGGCCTTAAACCCCATACAAATCTGCGAATCCTATCAGCCTCAGTAGGAATGATCATAGCTCCGAACGGTGCTAGCTGATGGAAACGGGTCTCATACTCTGAGATAGTCGTAGATCCCTGCATAAGATGAGTAAACTGCTCCCTGCGACGCTCCCGATCACTCTGGGGTAGGAACTTGGCCATAAAGGCCTCATAAAACTCAGACCAGGTCAAAGGAGGTGACGACAGTGGTCTACAAGCAACCTGAGCCCTCCACCATAACTTCGCTGGGCCCTCCAACTGATAGGTAGTATAACCAACCCCGTGAGCCTCCAACAAACCCAGATGATGCAACATCTCCTCAAAGGTGGTAATAAAATCATGTGGATCCTGTCCAGAAGTACCCGCAAATCTCGGGGGTGCTAACCTCAAAAATCTGCCCAACGCCTTCTGCTCTGTCTCTGTCATAACTGGGCGAGGAGCAAGAGGCTGTGCAACAGATGGAACCGGAATGACCTCCGCACGGGGAGCCATAGTAGCATGCTGCGCTCCTGAGCTCTGTGCCCCCAGGGCTGCCCCCTGAGCGGATGTCTGCGCTACCTCTGCAGGCCGCTCTCCAATCACACCCAAAAGCTGCAATAGTAATCCCCGAATATCTGGAGACGGAGCTGTGGGTGGAGCTGGCACAGAAGTGGGCACTGGAGCTGGTACTGGAGCTGGCGGTACCTGGGCTGCCCCCTGAACCACATGCTGCTCGGGCTCTATCTCCACGCTAGCAGCTCTAGCAGGTGCCACTGTTCGAGGGCGTCCTCGACCCCTAGCTGGAGTGGGAGGCTCATCCTCACGTGCTGCCGATGATCTCGTACGAACCATCTGCGGAAGAATGAAGTAGAACAAATGAGATCTCTAGAAACTTCAAGGGTACAACGCACGACACAGAAGCAATGAAAGAGTCGAATTTCCTAAAATGCCACTGTAGCCTCCCAAAGATTGAGTACGGACGTCTCCGCCCCGATCCGCAGGACTCTACTAGACATTGGCTCCTATACTGATGACCCCGGTGAACCTAAAGCTCTGATACCAAGTTGTCACGACCCGATTTCTCGGTCATGATGGCACCTACAACCCCCGGTAGGTGAACCAATCCCTGTAGCCCAGAACAGTTAGTAATGGGCTACTATCTAACAGATAAGCGAACAAGACAAATAAAATAGATAACAAATATATAAATATATACATATGCGGAAACTAAACCAAACCCCAAGACCTGGTATCATAGTACAGAGCCAAACTACATACATGGAGTACAAGTAAACCAAAACTATATATACAGATGTCTCTGAATGGTAATAGAGTACATGAAGCAAAAGATAAACTAAAGCTAAGCTCCGATCGCCAAGAGCTCACCCTCAGCCTGAAGTAGTCCACAGATCTCCAAGCACGAATCACAGCGATCTAACGGCGATGGCCCACGCTAGGATCTGCACCCAAAGATGCAGGGGGTAGGGGTGAGCACCAAATGCGAAGCATAAGGTACCCAGTAGGTATCATAAGCCGACTGGGCACATATAAGATAAAACACAGTAATAGACAGAATAGAAGCAAGTAGTCACAGAAATCAACGAAAGGTACACAGGAACTAGCCCAGAGGGAAATCAATAGAACCACAGATGAGGCTAGTAAGCAGAATATACACACCAAAGGCACAGGTGAAAGTAAGAAACAACGCACCTGGAATCCTTGCAACAATAGTGTATACAAAATAAGTTTACGGAATGGACGGTATACCGGTAACCTCAAATGTAAGAAGAAGAGAGAAAGAGTAATAATAGGCATGCTCAAGACATGAATCAACCCAACTAATCATAAAAATCTCAAATCCAGAAACTAACAGTCTAGCAGTAACCAATCTCATACTCATCCCTAATAGAGAACAACTCTGTAAGTAAAATAGCAAAAGTCTACCTACAGTCCCCGGCCGCCCATACAACCGAGGAACACAAACAAGTGAAAACAAACCCTCCGGCATCCCATACTACCGGAGCGTGCAATCAGCAAACAGCAAACAAGGGTGGAACCTCGAACCATGAATGATATGATGCATGAAGATCTCAAGTGCCATAGTATCTCTGTATGTACCTCCTCCGGCGCCGATCCGGCCCAGCAGGTAGGTTCCATGGAAGGACTCTGCCCGTATACCTCTACTCCCCCGTATACCCCTCTTCCGGCACACGCAGCCCGTAGCCCCTGGCCCGGATAGCAAGGTCCATGGAGGTCCCCGACCCCATACTAAAACTCAGTATCAGAACATGTATCAAGATAGAGACCCAGTCTCGATATCAAGATAGAGACCCAGTCTCGAATATGCATGCCCAGACCCTGTCCAGGACTAAAAATAGTAGGAAAATATCTCAAAAACCCCTCCAAGGGTGCCCGGGCGTCGCCGGGTCTAAACAGTAAAAAGTCATCTCAGGTGCTCGGTCCAACCGAGGCTAAAAATCATCTGAAGTAGTAAGAAAACTCAACTAGCACTCCGGCCCTGCCGAGTCTAGTGATAATCGTAAAACTGATGATTTTAAACCACAAGTGAAATCAACCATTTCCAAAATCATTTCCATCAAAAACGGGCCCCCCGGGCCATGCAAGGTTTAGAAAAACATTGCCAGTAGGCCCGAAGCCAAAACCATGTAAAACATGGATAAAACCTCTTTATATGCATGGAAATGATATGATCACACACAACAGCTGCCCAGCAGCTTACAATCAACCTATCGACCCTGCACAGGCCCACAGCTACTCAGCAAGCATAACCAGCCTAGAAGGATAATTCTATGCCCGGGACCGCGGACATTCCCAAAATCCCACCTTCTATGTTCCAGAGTCAACAAGGCCTCACAGGACCACAAGGGTAAATAAAATATATCGGCAAATACTACAAACAACGGAGGAACAAAATAGGCGGACATGAATAAAGCGGTCAAGGTCTGTGGTACCAACCTAATAAACCAACCCAAGGATGCCCATTAATACAATTTTATTTTATATATGCGGAGTCTAGGAAAAATAAACCGTAACCTACCTGTCGTCCGACGACAAGCTGTTGGAACAACAATGTCCAAGCTCGAACCACTCCGAGAAAATCCAAAACTAAATCGGAGTCGGAATCGGATTTGGGACGGAATAACTTAACGTAGATAATTGATTGAATCTTAATATCGCATCCAAATATCTCTCCACACCCAATTACTTTAACTCATAAAGATACGTATAGTAGTACTATTTCTATATGTGTGCAATGCCTAACCCCTTTTTCTAAAGGCAACATATACATATGTATACTTACTGCCAGCAATGGTACATTAGGCAGCCACCACCTTAATTGATTTCCACGTGGGGGGAGGGTGTGTGTCAACACCACATCTCCCCTTATCCAATTAATGATGGGTGGGGTCCCCGCTACGTACGTATTCGGGTATTGAATAAATTCGTAGTAAAATAAATATAATATTTTAAATATACCATAATTGATAGAAAATCATCTCCAATAAAATCTACTATATTATAATAATAAATTTAAACATAACTAAATTTACTATCTCCGTTAAAATATTACGGAGTATAAAAACTTTATAAAATAAATACGTATACACTTATATCGTATCAAATATATTTTTCATAAACCTTTAAAATATTTTGAAAAGGCAATAATAATATAATTTTTACCCAATTCAACTTTTAAATAAATATTTCAAATACACGCACGATGCTAATAAAGTTCTTAAGTTTAGGCTCGTAATTCGCCTACGCACGATTTCGATATTCAAGAATTCTCTCGGGATCCTCCCTTATATTTTATCACTGTTTCGGAACTGAAATGACATTTTAAAACATGAAATTGAAGCTTAAATCGGGTTAAACCCGACCCGATTCGCGACCCGGTTCGCAACCCGTTTTCTGCCAGACAGTCTGCGGTAAAACAGTCATAACTCCTTGCTCCGAGATCAGTTGGACGTGAGGTTTTGTGCGTTGGAAACTAGACTCGTAGACCTTCGATTTGGTATTTCGGGGGACTTCTAACTCTTTATATATTGGGAGAAAAGTCCCGATACATTTGACCCAAAGTTCAGAAAATTTGCTAAAGGTCTTACGATATCTTTTGTCGATTTGCTTGACTTCAAACTTAAACGTGGGAATGACCGGAAGGTTCATTACAGTTTTCTTCTTTATCTATTATCTGTACGTCTTTTCCAGACATTATCGTCTAATTCTTCTTTTTCTAATTCTTCATTCAATTCATTTTCAGATAATTCATATATGCTATCGTCACTGTCTAGTTCATAATCTAGATATTCTAATTTCATATATTCTTCATTATTTATTATTATTTCTGCTATTTGCGTTTTCTTAGGATTTTTAGGTAGTTTACAATTTCTAGCTAAATGTCCTAATTTCCCACAATTATAGCATGTACACTCAGTTATTTTCTTTTTTGGTTTAAAAGGTCTTTTATTGTTAAATTTTTTTACATAATACCTTCGTCTAGGCCTTTTGTATTTATATTGAGATTTATATCTTTTGAATTTTCCTCGTTTTCTATTCTTTTTATAGTAGTTATCTTTACATACAAATTGGGGTGCTACTTTATCCTTACAGCATGATAGATTTTTTATTATGGATTTTTCCATTTTCATTTCTTCCCTATATTTCTCACATATATCTGAATACCATTTTTGTAAAAATCTTATTCTTGCTCCTAGAGTATCTTGTAATCGTGCTTCATTCCAATCTTTTATTATTTTTGAACTAAATGGTTCTGGTAGTTTTGTAAAATATAATTTCCTTACTTCTTTTGCTTCTTCTGGCGTATATGTTCCTCTGTAATAATATTCTCTAAATACACATGTATATTCATCTATGTAACACATATTACATATTGCTAATTTTAACATTAAATTTCTGTTTAATTATTTATCTTTATTTTGTTCTTCTGTTTCTGTGGTTGTGCTACTAAATTCATTTCGTATTGCCATTTCATATTTATTTAGAATATCCATAGTTGTGGTTGCTGTTTTACCGTCTATAGTTTTACTACTTCTTAATGCGTTTATGCTTTCTTCTGATAAGTTGTGTAACCATAATTTTACTGTTCCTAAGAATGTTCGTTCTATATATCCTGGTATTTCTGTCAAACTTATTTTATTGTCTATTAGCTGTTTTGCTATATATCCTATCCATAGTTGAATTGCTTTATTTATGTCCGTTACACAATCTAAATCTAAGAAATTATTATTCTGGTTAGTTGGTTTTGGAGTCCATTTTTTATTTAATCTTTTATCCCATATACTGTCTTGCCTATCAGATTGCTCATAATTAACTGTATAGTATGTCAGACTTAATATTTTTGGGTCTTTAACTCCTGATGTACTAGCTTCTTGTTCTTTTTCTTTTTCAATATCTCCTGCATTTATTTCAATATTTTCGTCCATGCTTGCTACATTTGCTATCATTTCTGTATAGGTTTCACTTATTTCCGAACTATGTTCTGTCTGATTATCGTTTACCTCATTTATACCTAATTCTTCTTCTTCGATTGGTTCTTCTATTTGTTGTTTTTCTTTGAATTTTTCTATTTCAGTTTTTAATTTTGCTTCGGTTTCCTTTTCTTTTTGTTTTACCGTATATAATTCTTTTAACTTAGCTAATTCCTTTTCTAGGGCTATTATCCTGTCATTTTTTACTTCTTCTATTTGTTGTATTTCTTGTTTTGCCTGTTGTTTAATGATAGTTATTTCATTTTTTCGGTCTATTTCTTCATTTTCTCTAGCAAGTCTTACCATTGTCGTTAAGCTATCTTCTAGTCTTAAGGATTCTTTTTCTAACATTAGGCTTAAATTATCTCCTATTTTCTTATATCGTCTTCCTAGATTTGAAAATATGATCTTTTTTTTAATCCTTCGTGATTTTCATATGTTTTTTCGTCTATGGCAAATTCTTCTTTGTTCATTTATAAGTTATGTTGTAATTTATATTCCAAGCTGTCTATTTGCAGTTGTAGGTAAAATATAGTTTTTCTTTGTGCTACGATAGATTCTTTACAAGTTCCTGCAAATATATTCTCATTAAGTCTATGTTGCCTATGTCTCAATTCTCGTCTTTTTGCTATAATTATTTTATTAAGCTTTTGTCTGTGTTTGTTATCGTTATCAGTCATTGTTTCTTTAAGTATTTAATATATTTATATTCTATTTTAGATATGGTATTTATTAATTCATTTAATTTATCGTTATCGGTTTTTGTAATACTAAGTTGTCTATATTCCGGATATAAATTCTTTAATTTTCTTTTCAATGTTCTTATCTTCTTTCTAGTACGTTTCAAATCATCAATAGCTCTGATACCAATGTGTGGGGGGGGGTCCTACTATTTTTCATTATTTGTCTTTTATTCATTTATTTTCTTATAATGATTTTCCAATAGTAGAATTAATCTGATTATTTCTGTTATATTTTCCAGAATATATGCTAGATATTTTATATCTTGAGTTCTTTGATACATTTCTATATTTTTTTTATCAGGTTTCCTAGCAGGGTTATGTCTACTTTAGTTTCGTACCAGTATCGTAAGTATTTGTAATTTATCATTAATCTGAATCTGTTATTTCTAGATCTGAATATATTTCCCAATCGTCATCTATATTTAACCTTTCTAGATCTATCCCGTACCATTGTAATTTTTCATTAAATATCTTTTTCCATATAATTCTTTTTAATTCTACTATCCTTATGTCTTTTAGTGCATATAAAACTAATGTTTTATAATTATTTCTTATTTCAAATCATCCATAGCTCTGTTAAAGCCATTGATCAAATCTATCTTTTTATTTGATTTTCTTTTATCCTTTATTTTAGTTAAAAACCACCGTATTGTTATCTTCTCCTTTTGCTCTTTGAACTTTAATAATTTGCTTGGATTCTTTATTAGCTCAATCGCGATTACATTACTCTCTGTGGGATCGACCCTGACTCCCGTCGGGTAATATAAATTTTGTTTTTCTTAAAGATCACTGATACCTCCATCTTGGAGGGCACATTTAAGTGTTATGACCTACTTGCCCTTCAGCCCAATGACACTCCTCCAGCGCCAATGGCACCGCCTTCCTGTGCCAGCCTCCACCCTAATTGTTCCCCTTTAGCGTGACAGCGCTGGCCTGTGGCATGGCCAATAAATTTCTCCTTCTTCATTTTTTCAGCCATTCTTTCAAAATGCTCTCAACTCCAAATCAGTTTCCCTCTCCTAAATTGACTCCATATTAGTATAAGCTTTGGGGAATTCATCAATTTGACGATTAGTCTTGCTCCCTCTTTGTTTTGGTAAGTTTCTTTCTTCCCCAAAAGCTTCTCTTCTTAAGTTAAAACTCCATTGATGAACTTCTTGAGCTTGGGTTTTATTCTTGGTTTTAGTTGCTCAATTTAAGGTTGCATGCTTATGGGTTCAGAGCATTCACTCTGTAGGCTTGCTTCATCTCATCGAGGTAGGTGAATTCTTACTTCAATTCCAATTCTACTCTTGAAATTCCATCATTAATCATCCTTCTTTGCTGGCTGTTTTGAGCCCTTATTCTTGCCTAAATCTGCTCAATTTTGGAGCACGCACTCGTGGGAGTTTTTCCATTGTTGTACGTCTTTCCATTTTTTATTTTGAGTTATAGGACCTGCAGGCCCGCTTGTGATCCAAATTTCGATCTGGCTATAATTTTAGCAATATTGGTCTTAGCTTTGTTTTAATGCATAAATTATGTTTTTGGTAATTTGACTGCTGTTCGGAACTTCTTGAAGCAGTTTGGGCTTGGACATTATCATTCTAGCATCTTGTCATCAGACGATAGGTAGGTTACGGTTTAACTCTTCTAGACTTTGCGTATATAGGCTATAATTTTCGTAATTAGCATCCTTGGGTTGGATTTATTTGCGGTGTACCCCAAACCTTGTCAGTTCCTTTATATCCATCTTATTTTTTGCTCCTATGGTTGTAGTATTCATTGTAGTTGGTAGTATCATCCTAGTGGTCCTGTGTGTCCTTGTGTTTGACTCTGGACCATAAATGGTGGGTTATTTGCAAATGTCCACAAGTCCCGAGCATCGATATTATTATCATAGAGCTGGTTATATTTTTTGTAGAGTGATTGGAGCCTGTGCAGGGCTGAAAGGTTGATTGTGAGCCATTGGGCTGTGGTTTTTGATTAAGCATGTCATTATCATGCATATAAAGAGTTTTTCTACATGTTTTACTACTGTTTTTGCTTCGGGTCTACTTTAAATGGACTTCTAAACCTTGCATGGCCCCGAGGGACCATTATCGAAAAATACAGTTATAAACGGTTTGGAACTGATTTTCATGGATCTTCTTGGGGTAAGAAAGAGTTAAATAGATGATTTATCACTGTTTTCCTACTTATACTAGACTCGGCTGAGCCATAGTGCTAGACATCATTTTCTACTTATTTGAAATAATACAAGACTCGATCGGGCCAAGCATCAGATTTGTTTTACTATGATTTTAGACTCGGATATGCTCGAGCACACTTGTTAGGGTCTTTGAGAATGGATTTACTGTTTTAGTCCCGGATAGACTCCGGGCATGCATTTCCAAGATTTCGCTACTGGATTGGATCCGGGTGCACTCCGAATGATCATATTGAGGTTCTAAGATTAGTATTTGGTCGAGGACCTCCATGGACCTTGTCGATCCAGACCAGGGGCTACGTGTTGAATGTGTCAAAGGAGGGGTATACTATATAGTTTAGGTATACAGGCCGTGTCCTTCCATAGATCCTACCTGCTGGGCCCATAGGCACCGAAGCTGGTACATACAAAGGTAATGTTCCACCTGGTTTTCACTATTGCATCATATTATTCATTTGCATGAGATTCCACCCTTGTTTGTTATTTGCTGAGTGTATGCTCTGGTAGTATGGGATGCTGGAGGGTTTTTCTTCACTTGTATGTGTTCCTCGGGTGTATGGGCGCCCGTTGGGACTGTAGGTAGACTTATTATTATTCTATCACATTTTTGGTTCTAATTATGGCTATATTCGGGTTCTCATTATAGGTTTCACATTTGGGACTTGTGTTTTATATACTTATGGTTCACTTCATGGTTATACTTGTATTATTGGCATGATTTAGTTGTTTGATATTGGGTTTCAAGCATGAGTTTTTTTACTTGCTTTCCTTCCTTCCTTTTTACTTGAGATTACCAGTATACCGCCTATTTCTTAAAAATATCTCTTTTATTTATTATTATTTGAAGGAATCCATGTGCATTCTTCTTACTTCACCTATGTTCTGTAATGTATATTTCTAGTATCTAGCCGAGCATGCTTGTTTTCCCCTTGTGTTTTTTCTGTGTTAGCTTCCGTGTACTTATTCGTTGCTTCTGTGACCCCTTCTTTGCTATCTGCTATATTATTGCTTTTCTATCTTATATGCTCTCAGTCGGCCTATAATGCCTACTGGGTACCCATTGCTTAGGAATTGTTGCTCATACTACACTTCTCATCTTTCTGGTGCAGATCCTAGTGTGGGTCATCACCACTGATTCATAGAGACTCGTGCGGGCTGATTTTTGGACTATCCGAGATAGAGGGTGAGCTCCTGGTGATCGGAGTTTTGCTATTTTATCATCTTTTGTATTATGTACATTTTTGTTATTCAGAGACATATGTACATATTCTTTTGGATGTTTTGCACTCTTTATATTTAGTACCAGCTTCTATACTATGATACCAGATTGTGGGTTCAGTTTAGTTTCCATTTATATATATTCCCGATGCTTATTTCTTCATTTATTTCCTTTGCTTTTGTTATTTATATCATTTTTTTTTTCTTTCTTGTTAGATAGTATCCCAATACTAACTGTTCCGGGCTACGGGGATTGATTTGCCTACTGGGGATGTAGGTGCCATCATGATCAAGAAATTGGGTCTGAAAACATCACAAGAATTTTTCACATTTGTCTCAAAATCAATTAGGACAAATGACTTTTGACAAGCTATTACGAGTTCATTACTCACTTGTTTGTGAATTGATCAAGACAAACCGAGATTGTGCAAGTCATGATAAGAGAATGCTTTCCTCAAAATTCAAAATTCTCAATGCCCAACATGGGAAACAAAAAACAATATAAAATAACACCATATCCCCCATGACAATAAGCATTGCCCATAATGCTTTAAGCTCAAACAAGTAAAGAAAGTGGTGCAAAAACTCCCTGGGAGGACTACGCCTCATCATCATCCACTGCCTCCGCACTAGTGCCTACACCACTCTTTCGAGAAGTGAGTGTGGACTCTATGAGTGCCTGCTGAAACATAGGGTTCTGATCATCATCCAGCTCCACCTCATCATCATCATAACATGAAAGCAAGTCATCCAACGGACCGAGAGTGTGCCGGGGCGTAGGCATGGCACTCAAATATTCCTCAACAACCAGGGCCTTGCCTTTTGCTTTATCAAAATCCTTTCAGATCGCCTTGACATCCCCCTCAATGATGTCCACTCTGTAGAAGAGCTTGCTCATGCTATCCATCACTCCTTTAATGGACTTATTGATAGCCTTATCAATTAAACTGGGTAGCCTATTAGCTATATCGTTCAACTGCCTGTCATTATTATAGGTCTTGTCAACCATATCTTGGAGGATACTCTGGGTCACTAGCCCTCTAGGTCCAATAGCTACTGGGGTATATTCTTTTGAGGCTTCCCAAGAAGGAGAGGAAGCATTTGCTTCAGCATCTGATTCATCAACCTCAACCTCCTATCAGGGCTCCATTCTGCGCCTCTTAAACCTAGGAGCTCCTTGTCTGTTTTCATTTCAAGGTTAATCACACCAACAACAGATGTAACCTAATCACAACTGAAGTAGGGGATAGTTGATTTAGTATAAAGCTTATTGATGAGCACCGGGAAGGGGAATGAATCACCACCCCTGTGTGCTTCTCTCCTTATTACCATCGCCATAATTTCCCAAAAGTTATCATGCTCTCCCGTTATAATTGAGGCAATCAAAATGGCTCCATCCTTGGTTATCATTTGATCATTCTGTGATGGCAGGAATCAAATGCGAATGAGGTCATACCAGAGATGGGATTCGAAGTACAAATTCCTCCTCAAAATATCACCCCCATTGTGGCCCTAATAGGAGTATCAAGAGCAAGGATAGGGGTAATTTCCTGATATGTGTTGGGTTCGGAAGTCAACTTAGCCAAGAGTGCAGGTGTTACTCGATTGGGATACCCTAATAAATGGCATTTATGTCAGCTGGAGTGATGTGAAATATTTTTCCTCGTACAATGACCGAATCCAAGTTAGGAAACTTATCCACGTTCCCCTTATACCCCTTGGAATCCTGCATGGCTTGATAAGTGGAAAAAAACTCTCAAACTACCTCCTCATAGTACCCTACATGTATCTCTTGGAATGGTTGCCATTCTAGGTCAATGACTGTTTATGGATATTGGGTAGCTCCTCCCTGACTACTTCCAAGTTGAAGTTCATCTCCGTGTTGAAGGTTCTTTTCTTATCACGGTCATAGAAGGCCTTCATACCCACAACCCCAAAATGAAGTCGTGCCTCTTCCGCAGCTGATAGCTTCTTTGGGTTGCTCCCTGTGTTTCCCTTGCTAGAAGACATATTTTTCACATGGAGATTGTGAGTACTCAAAGGAAAAGCAAAAAACTTTTTGTATTTTTGGAATATGAGTAAAAATGAATACTAGAAAAAGTTATCTAATTAGAAGGAAAGGAATGCAAAGAAGGAGAAAAAAATGGTAATTGATGGCTCATGGAAACCGTGTGCGAAATGCAGCAAGGGTTGTACACGTCGTACGTGCCTTCGCATGAGCTACCAGAAACCTATAGTGATTTCTACTCTGAGGTGCAAAAGCTGGTGCGATTTGCACCAGCCAAAAAGCGCATCGCATTATCTTCCACCCCACAAATTAGTCAACTTGTAGCATTTGTCCACAGTGTGTGGTGCCTTATGCAGTTCGCACATCAAGATCTGTGTGTCACATGTGAAATGCACATGGAAACAATTGGAACTTTTTTGTTCCTTGTGTTCTTTTGTGTTACAAATGTGATTCATAATGCAAGATCTGAGATAAGCACTTGGCACCAACCAACAACCCCAATAACTCACAATAGGGCCAAGCATACTATGACCAAACCAAATCATCCGGGCACTTAGACTTCCCTAGAATCCATCAACACAATTCAAAACCAAAAGAAGAACTTAATGACTTCCCTTAAGAAGGACGTTACCCCGTCTATCATTGGAAACATTAAGCCTTCAATTGCAAACCAGTAGGCACATTCATTCAACAACAATTTCAACCCCCAACCAAAATCAATAACCCAAATACCATAATCAACTAAAATAACACATGACCATAATGGTAGTAACAATTCTAGCCCCAAAAAAAAATTTCTAACAAAAACCTCATAAAGATGATGATTTTCCCTTAAGAATTACGTCACCCAATCTATCATAGGTCCAAATAATGCACCAACACAAGTGGGTTACTCAGACTTTACCCAAAACACTAATTTAACATGGCAAAATCAACATGGCAAATTAAATGAGCATGCTTCACAATATGAGTTCCCAATCAACATAAAAACACATATTTAACATTCGGGAACTTACCACAAGTAAAGATTATAGGGAGAGAAGCAAAAATTGAAGCTTTTGAAGGACAATAAAGGAGACCTAACTTTTTTCTCAGAGAGAGACGGTGGCGACTGGTGGTGTTGCAGCAGCGGATGGATTTACGGTGAATGAGGAGAAGATTTGAGAGAGTTTGAGGGAATTTTGGTGGATTTTGAGAGAGAATTGTGAAAGAAGGAGGGTAGGAATTTTAATAGAGGAAAAAGAAGAATAAAGGTCACCGGGGCAGTCTCTGGGTTGGTTCAATCAATGGGTAGGTCAAATATAATTTTAAAACTTACCTTGGTGTGCCGCAATGTGTGATTCACACAAGACGATATGTGCATCGCACATTGCTTTGCACCAGCCAAATTTGTGCCTAAATTTTGCCCAGCATTTTTCTTGGAGATGCATTTGAGGTACGATGCGCACAATGGGGTGTGAAAAATGCACAACCAAATGCACGTCACCTCTAATTTGTAATTTTTTCTTCAAGTCTTTTATTTTGGGGTACATTATCTCGTGCGACATGCACAATGGCATATGTGAACTATAATGTCACACCCCGAGGTTACCTCCTAGACGTAACACGGGACTTAGGACCACAAGGATCCCAAGTTAACCCTTGGTCATATTATTCTCAAGAAAACATAAAGGAAACATAGCGGAAGCATCAAAGATAGAGACAGAATAGCATAAGATAGATGGTCGAGTCAAAAGAGATACGACAACCACGAAGGGTTATATACGGTCTATGTATGAAAGCCTCTAATCATAACATAATGTGTTTCTAGGACAAGACCCTATCTAACTCGAAGTACATAAATAAGAAATAAACATAACTAAAACATATCTAGTCCTCAAACTTAGAGGACTCACCAACTGCTGACAAAAAAGTGGCCTGGAAGCTTTAGCCACGTGTCTCGAAAGGAACACCTGAATCTGCATCATCAAAGGATGCAACTCAAGATATGCGTCAGTACTATAGGATGTACCAAGTATATGAGTGATGTATGAATCATGATAAAAGCAGTTTAAGGACATGCTTAAAATTAACTTATTACGTAAAGAAGAAACATGAATAAATACCAAGGTATAAGACATAAAACATGAAATAAAGCTTAAGTTTCATAGTATAGAATCATATAACTTCATAGCTTGAAAATAAACACGTGGAGTTTCTTTTAACCGACATAAACCATGCCGAGCTACATGGAGTCCGATGTATTCTCCCTATCGAAAGGACTCAATATACCTTGACAGGGTATAGAGGCATGACATGTGGCGTGATCACTAAATCTGATGCCCAATAGAGGGGACATAGAACCTACAGGGGCACGTAGTTGTGGGACCATGGGTAATCTCACCCGATCCAACTCGGTGATAAATACTACTCCCAAAACCTATAACATGTGCTCACATAAATATGACATATCTGATTCCAACTTGTTCATAACTTGTTCATACTTGTTCATAACCCGGATCGTCATACTACTCATGAGTTTTAGTTTAGAAAACGACTCATGAGAATTGATGGAACATTGGGTGTCTTGTCTTGCATAATACTTTATAACATGGAAAGACTTGCACACTTCATGACTTGTAAAATTTGCATGGCTCTAGTTCAATTTCATAAAACATATACTTTCATAGAACATAGGAACTAGGCATGCACATACTTGAAAATCCATAAGGAACATGCTATAAAAATCCAATTTGCTTAAATCAACTTAATGCATGTAGAAATTTCCATGGTTAAACTTCAATTCATTAAATAAGAGTTAACATGTAAAAACCCATGTAAAATAATGCAATTTAATAGTAATTTCATAATCAAATCATGAGAAGATCATATTTGGCAAAACCCATAAGAATTAGATACGAACCCTAATTTGAAGATCATGAAACTAAATTTGGATTAGGGGTTTTGGGAACAAGGGTGAAAGGAACCAATTATTGATTACCCACATACCTTGGGTGAAGATAACCCACTTAAATGGAGATGACTTAGGAGGCTTGACTTGGAGCTTGGAGACTTGAAGCTTGAGGAAGAACTTTCTTCTTTTGGGGGATGAATGAATGATTTAGGAGGAACTTAGGGTAATAAAGGTGAAAACCCTACTTGAAATAGTCAAAACGACCTCACTTAGTAGTTAAAATAGTGGGAAAAGACCAAAATACCCCTGGGACCTATCTTAGAAAAAATAGGAAGTTTGGTCGGCTTCAGGTTCTACGGTTTGATTCCACGGATTGTTGTTTGAACCACAACTCGTGGTTCTAACTCGTGGAACCTCGTCATCTATATAGTCTGTAGGAACATTTCTATGGGTCAATAGGACAGACCCATAGAACACATAGTGGGTCGTCATTTGGAGTCATCATTGCTGGGAATACAGTTGACCCTTGGTCAAACCACGAGTCAAGACGACGGGTCATCATCTGGATGACGGGTCGTCGAACCCAGTCGTCATTTCAGAGGGACCTATCATTCCTCTAATCTGAGTTCCACGAGTGGACATGATGGACCTGTGCTTTGAAACATGGTCCATAGAACCCACTCTTGGTTCTAGACCAGAGGCTGAACCAGCATAAGGCCAACCATGGCTCCATTCCACGACCCGTGGTTTGAACCACAGTCTGTGGTTTGGACTCGTAGTTCCTGGAACATGAATTTTTCTAAGGTTTTTAACTTAGATAGCTGGATATGTTTCCGGAGTGTTACAATATCTCCCCCTTGTGATCATTTGTCCTCGAATAAAGACTAAACAAGGAAAACTGAGGAGAAAACATCCCAACCAAACATCAAAACATGGGAATCAAAGAGTAAACATAAAACTTGAAATTTTCAACTTGAAAACATGATAAACTACCTTCGTAAAACATGGATGCATGCTAGAATCATTAGAGTAACTGGTGGAATAGAATCGTAGGGACATACTAAGGAGGAAACTAGTACCTCAAGCTGAAACTGAATTGGAAGAAAAGAGATGAGGATATTTGGCCTTCATAACCTCTTCCGCTTCCCAAGTAGCTCCTTCAACAAGCTGATTCCTGCAAAGAACCTTTACCGAAAAAACTTCTTTATTCCTCAACCTCTAAATCTGATGATCAAGGATCTCTATGGGAATGTCCTCATAGGTGAGACTATCCTTCATACTCACATCCTCCAAAAGGACAATAAAGCTAGAATCACCAACACACTTCTTCAACAAGGAAACATGGAAAACTGGATGAACCGCTTCCAACTCTGTTGGCAACTCTAACTCATACGCAATGCTACCAACTCTCCTCACAATCCGATAAGGACCTACAAAATGGGGACTAAGTTTTCCTTTCTTGACAAACCTCATCACACCCTTCATGGGTGACACCTTAAGGAAAACCCAATCATCAACCTCAAATTCCAACTCCCTTCTCCTTACATCCGCATAAGATTTCTGTCGACTCTGAGCGGTCTTCAATCTTTCCCAAATAAGCTGAACCTTCTCCATAGACTCATGCATAGAATATGGACCAACCAAGGATGCCTCACTAACCTCGAACCAACCAATAGGAGATCTACACCTCTGACCATAAAGTGCCTCATACGGAGCCATCTGGATGCTAGAGTGAAAACTTTACTTCATTAATAAAGTTTAGTGGGTCCTCACTCACTTTTGAACCCCAAAATTCAGTTGGGTTAATTCGGACAAAGTCACGAACTCGGGCCGCTACCCTACCTTGAGGGTGGACTGGGGCAGGAGCTAGCTGATTAGCTTGAGTGGCCAAAGTATGGGCTAGAAAATCGATGGCATTCCTGAACTCCTCATTTGAGACATCAAGAACCAAAATGGGAGGAACAACATTTCGAGCAACTCGAGGAGGCATAGCACATCGAGGAGGCATAATATGAAACGTACAAGATGAGGATTAGAGGAACATAAGAGTTATAGTCTATCAAACGACATGATCATGAAAGAAGTGAATTTTTCTAAGATATCTCATAGCTTTCCTCTCATATGTGTGACTCTCTTCACACACATGAAAAAGATTCTACTCGATGCGACTTTCAGACAACCTAGGACTCCTGAACCTGAGGCTGTGATACCAAGTTTGTCACACTCCGAGGCTACCCCCTAGACGTAACTTGGGACTTAGGACCACAAGGATCCCAAGTTAACCTTTGGTCATAGCATTCTCAAGCAAACATAAAGAAAACATAGCGGAAGCATCAAAGATAGAGACATAATGGCATAAGATAGATGGTCGAGTCAAAAGAGATACGACACCCATGAAAGGTTACATACGGTCTATGTCTAAAAGCCTTTAATCATAACATAATGAGTTACTAGGACAAGACCCTATCTAACTCGAAGTACAGAAATAGGAAATGAACATAACTAAAACATATCTAGTCCTCGAACTAAGAGTACTCACCAACTGCTGACAGAAAAGTGGCCTGGAAGATCTAGCCACGTGTTTGGAAAGTAACACCTGAATTTGCAACATTAAAGTATGCATCGCAAGATATACGTTAGTACTATAGAATGTATCGAGTATATGAGCGATGCATGAATCATGATAAAAGCAGTTTAAAGACATGCTTAAAATTAACTTGTTACGTAAAGAAGAAACATGAATAAATACCAAGGTATAAGACATAAAACATGAAATAAAGTTTAAGTTTAATAGTATAGAATCATATAACTTCATAGCTTGAAAATAAATACGTGGGTGTTTCTTTTAACCGACATAAATCATGCTGAGCTACATGGAGTCTGATGTATCTGCCCCATCAAAAGGACCCAATATACCTTGCCAGGGTATAGAGGCATGACATGTGGTGTGATCACTAAATCTGATGCCCAACAGAGGGGACTTAGAACCTACGGGGGCACATAGTTCTGGGACCATGGGTACTCTCACCCGGTCCAACTCGGTGCTAAATACTACTCCCAAAATGTATAACATGTGCTCACATAGATATGACATATTTGATGCCAACTTGTTCATAACCCAGATCGTCATACTACTCATGAGTTTTAGTTTAGAAAATAACTCATCAGCATTGATGGAAGATCGGGTGTCTTGTATTGCATAATACTTTATAACATTGAAAGACTTGCATACTTCATGACTTGTAAAATTTGCATGGCTCTAGTTCGATTTCATAAAATATATACTTTCATAGAACATAGGAACTAGACATGCACATGCTTGAAAATCCATAAGGAACATACTATCAAAATCTAATTTGCTTAAATCAACTTCATGCATGTAGAAATTTCCATGGTTAAACTTCAATTAATGAAATAAGAGTTAACATGTAAAAACCCATGTAAAATCATGCATTTTAATAGTAATTTCATAATCAAATCATGAAAATATCATATTTGGCAAAACCCATAAAAATTAGATAAGAACCCTAATTTGATGATCATGAAACAAAATTTGAATTAGGGGTTTTGGGCACAAGGGTGAAAGGAACCCATTGTTGTTTACCCACATACCTTGGGTGAAGATAACCCACTTCAATTCAGAACACTTAGGAGGCTGGACTTGGAGCTTGGAGACTTGAAGCTTGAGGAAGAACTTTCTTCTTTGGGGAGGTGAATGAATAATTTAGGAGGAACTTAGGGTAATAAGGGTGAAAACCCTACTTGAAATAGTCAAAATGACCTCACTTATTACTTAAAAGGGTGGGAAAAGACCAAAATACCCCTGGGACCTATCTTAGAAAAAACATGAAGTTTGGTCGGTTTCAGGTTCTACAGTTTGATTCCATGAATCATCATTTGAACCACGACTCGTGGAACCTGGTCGTCTAGATCGTCTGCAGGAACATTTCTATGGGTCAATAGGACAGACCCATAGAACAAACGATGGGTTATCATTTGGAGTCATCGTTGCTTGGAATACAATTGACCTTTGGTCAAACAATGACTCAAGATGACGGGTCGTCAAACCCAGTCATCATTTTAGAGGGACCTGTCACTCCTCTGATATGAGTTTCACGAGTGGAAAGGATGTACCCATGGTTTGAACCATGGTCTGTAGAACGCACTCGTGGTTCTAGACCAGAGGCTGAACCAGCATAAGGCCAACCACAGCTCCATTCCATGACCCGTGGTTTGAACCACGGTCCATGGTTTGGACCCGTAGTTCCTGGAACATGAATTTTTTTGAGGTTTTTAACTTAGATAGCTTGATATGTTTTCGGGGTGTTACATGCACGGGCTTCCGTACGTCCCTTTTTTTCCTCATTTTTCTATTTGGTCATTTTTCTTTATCATGCATTTCTACAAAGACACCAAAAATAACACAAGGTAATAAAAATAAAGTAAAAACACTTGGGTTGCCTCCCAAGAAGTGCTTGATTTAATGTTATGGCTCCATGATATTACCTCATTCTTCAATCTTCACCACTCACTCCTACGCTCCTAGTTGAAATAGCCATGACATGGCCATCATTTTTTAGGTTTGCAGTGGTGTCACTAGGGAGTGTCCCCTTCAATTAAGGATTCATCTGGGTGGATAAGTGGTTCATTTGCACCTCGAGATGCTTGATTGAGGCCGAGTGTGAGCCTACCATTTGGTGAATCATTGAAACCTCGCTTTTAAGCTCATTTACCCCACTATTTGTTATCTCCACCTTCTTCAAGACCAATGACAACATATCCTCTATTTTTGAATGATGGGGGTTCCTCACGTCGGGTTGATACAATATGTTGGCCTTATTTGATGGTATATAGGGATTTAAACTCCAGTGATTCTACCTATCACCTTTTTTTTCTCAGTCCCTCCAATTGCCATCATGCTATTTATACTTTATTCAACTTTGATTCTCGTCCCTCAGGCGATAATACCCGGGCTGAGAACCCGCCAACAAGTAGCAAAAGTTTTTCATTCTCAATGGTAAAAACCTCATCATCACTAGCTTTGAGTTCGGGAGTGCTCACGGCATTCACGCTCTTTGTATTTCTAGCCCCCATCACGGGCGTAGCCAAAAGATCAACCTACATCATAATCTTATCCATAGTTTCATCTCTCTCCTCATCCTTGCAGTGTATCTCATTCGATAATGTAGTCAAAGTCACCCCCATAGATATATCTGCCTCCCTCGTGTGCAAAGCACGATTTGTTTTGTTCATTCTTTCTAGAAGATCAGAGGCAATACCATAAGGCTGATCTATGAAGGTTCCACCACCAAGGTTGTTGGCCATGGACTTTTTCATTTAATTCAAAGCTCCATAGAAGCTTTGAAGAAGTACATTTTCTCGGTAATCTGTGATTGGGGTACAACAAGAGTTTCTTTTTAAATCTCAGCCATGCCTTATGTAATAGTTCATCTTGGAGTTGAGGAAAGTTACTGATTTTATCCCTCAATTGCATCATTTTTTAGGGAGGGAATAATCTCACTAAAAATGCTTTGATAAGACCATCGTATCAGGTGATTGATCCTTTTGGAAGCTCCTCTAACCATGCTGTGGTTTCCCCCTTTAGGGAGAAGGGAAATAGGCAAAGCTGAATAGATTCTTGGGGGATGTTGTGGAAGATGAAAGGCTGGCAAATTTCAATGAAATTTCAGATGTGTCTATTTTCATCCTCATTTGTATGAGATGGAGCATGGTACTAGTGATATGGAACACCATGCGAGGTAGGCAGATTGGACTTACCCCTCCTTGAATTTAAGGCTTAGGGGCTGCGTCCATGAACCCTTCAACACTTTCGTTATCACCAACCTCGTTCATGGGCATCCTGCTCAACAATCAAAACCAACAAACAAAGTAAAAGGCAAACAAAAACTCACAAAGTATTTCAAAAGTCAATAAAAAAGGCTACAAAAAACCAAATCCCCTAGAATGGCGCCATTTTTGATAACGCTCAAGTAACACACTCCATACAGAGATGAAGGCAATCTTTAAACAAAATAAAAATTTTAAACCCAACGAGAGTCGGGGTCGATCCCACATAGAAATGGTAGAGTTGCGTATAAGATTGTCGTATATCAATTACCAATAGAGTTAATGTTCAAACAACAATAAAAGTAAAAGGGGGGAAATCAAGGAATTGGGAAATCTGTCATAATTCGTAATTCAAGCAAAATAATAAAGTAAATACGGGATTATATCAATAGAGAGGACGACTAGGGATGTGATCTGATGGGATTCAAACATGGGACAAGGTACTTGTTCAATTGTGCAAATTCTTAATAAATAATACGAGTAACATTGTTTTTAGTTTTATTTGTCAATATCTTTATTCGAGAAATATATTTCTGATGGTCTTTATTCAAGCACCATGGTTTCAACCTTAACCAACCAATATAATCTTGGGGAAGTCACACTATCTCTAGCTTAGACTCTTAAATGGGTACTTTTTGGCAAATTGAGCTATTTCTAGCCTCAATCTAAATGGAAATCCCAAGTACCCACTAGTGAATTCTCATCCAAAATTATGAACCTCTTTCTTAAGCAGGAACCTAATCAAGTAATTTCAATCAATGTTTGCAACCATTAATTTTAGAGTTAAAACATGGAGAATTCACTAGACCCATATCAATTTAGCAATTATAACCATAATTAAACAAGACCCATACCCAACTATATCCTAGCACACCAGTGAGTCCAGCCAAACGTCGGGTGTTGTGCAAAGTAGGGTGCATACCAGGCATTGTGTGTGTCGCTCGATGACCACACCCTTTAGTAGATTCTTTTTCTTCTATTGATCTTCATGCACAGGGAGGTGTTGACCATACCAGGAATTGTGTGTGTTGCACAACAGCCTCACCTCTCGCCAGAATGTTCATCTCTCTTGATCAACTTCACACTTCAACTCTTTTTCAGCTCTTTTGGGTTCAATTCCTTGTTTCCTACTTTTGACCAATAGTACGTGAATTCATATCAATAAAGGCCATAAGAACCTCTAAATCTCATCAAAACATGTCAATAATTAATTATTAAAGGCTCAATAAGTTGATAGATTACCAACTTATCACCTTTGTATATGCCCCTAGACCATAGTTGTGTGGTTTTTGGGAAATGTTCGTTAGTCTCAAAAATTGATTCACAATTCTGAAATGGTTATCTATGTTGTAGAGCGGATTGAGCCTGTGCACTATGATTGTGAGTTATTGATTGTATTTGATCATATCATCATCATCATGCAAAGTATTTTCGGCATTGATTTATTACTACTATGGTTGTGGGCCCATCTATCACCAGTTTTCTAAACCTTGCATGGCCCCGAGTGCCCCTTTTTTTAATTATAAAAATGCTATAAATAGATTTAAATTAGTTTTATGGATTTTCTAAGATAAAGAGGTTTTATGATGATTTTTCACACTGATACTAGACTCGACTAGGTCAGAGTGCTAGACATATTTTTCTACAATTTTTGAAGTGTTACTAGAATTTGCTAGGCCAGAGTGCTAGATATGATTTTCTACAAATTTTATATGATACTAGGCTCGGCTGGGCTGGAGCACTAGATATATCTTTGTTTACTAATTTTATACCTGAATAGGTTTTGAGCACAAATATGGAGATACTGAGAGTTTTTATATGGTGTTGGAGACCTCTATGAACCTTGTCGATCAAAACTAAGGGTTAAGAGCTGAGAGTACCGAATGAGGGGTATATAAGGGAGTAGAGGTATAGGGGGAAACCTTCTATGTGTCCTACCTGCTGGGCCTTTGGGCACCGAAGGAGGTGCATATGGTAACACTAGCATGAAATTTCATATCATATATTGTTTGCACAGTTCCACCCTTGTTTGTTATTTGTTGAGTGTATGCTCCAGTAGTGTAATATACCGAAGGATTTATTTTCACTTGTATGTGTTCCTGGGGTGTATGGGCCCCCGTTGGGACTGTAGGTAGATCTGTTTTACTCGTTTGTATTATAGCTACTTGTTGGTTTACTTTCAAATCATCCTTACCTTGTGGATTGTATAATTAGCATGCTTATATTTAGTTTCTTTTCCTTACTTTTCTTTACTTGAGGTTATTGGTATACCGCCATGTTCGTTAAAATTTCTTTATATATTGTTGTTGTAAGGATCCAGGTGCATTCTATACTCTTTCACATGTATTCTATGATATATCTTATATGGCTAGCATAATATAGTTGTATTCTCTATGCCTTCTGCTTGTTGCTAGCTTTCGTGTGTTTTTCTCTGTTTGCTTTTGTGACCTATTCTTTCTTATGTGCCATACTGCCTTTATATTTTATATAAGCTCAGTTGGCGTATGATGCCTACTTGGTACCCATTGCTTTGCAAGTGGTGCACATACTACACATTTGTATCTTGTGGTGTAGATCCGAGTATGAGCTATTGACATTGTCGTGCAGAGACTCGTGTAGTGCTTTTGGACATCCAAGACTTAGAGTGAGCTCTTGATGACCGAGGCTTGCCTTTTATCACTTCTTTGGCTCTATATACTCTTTTTGTTATTCAGAGACAGTTGTATATTCTTATTTTGCACCCTCTTATAATCTGTATATTTTTTGTAATGGGTTATATTCTTTGATACTAGGTAAGGGTATGGTTTAGTTTTTGTATACATATATATTTTAGGTTGTCTCCTCATTTATGTATTCTTTACATTCTTAGGCTTATTACTTTCCCTTGTATGTGCGTTGCTTCAGTAGTGGCCCATTATTCACCATTCTAGCCACGGGGATTGGTACGCTTATATGAGGGATTGTAGGTGCCATCATGATCTAATAAATTGGGTCATGACATCTTGGTATCAGAGCCTAAGTTCAGCAGTGTCATCGGTATAAGAGCCAATTTCTAGTAGAGTCCTGCGGATCAGGGTGGAGACATCTGTACCATATCTTAGAGAGGCTACAGTGGCATTTTAGGAAACATAAATCTTTTCTAGCTTCTATATCATGCGTCCTATCCTTGATAGTTTCCTAGAATCTGGTTTGTTTCGTTCACTCTTCCGCAGATGGCTTATATGAGATTTTAAGTAGCAGACAAGGGCGAGCCTTTGATACCAGCACACTCGACTCTAGCTAGGAGATAGGGTGGTCATAAAGGTAGAGGTTGAGGACATGCCTGAGCAGCGGCACCATTAAAAGCTCATGAGGTTGAGTATGTCCCTAAGCCAGTTCTAGATCAGCATCCCATGGACCAGGGGGCAGCCAAAGTGATACCAAGGCCAATAGTAGCATCTATATCAGAACCATCCCCAACTTCTTTGTTAGATATCTGGGGTTTGCTTTTCAATTGTTGGGTAAGGTTTGGAGTCAGCCTTCTTATTTGGCCTAGACATCCGCTAAGGGGGAAGCCCTGCGTGTTCAAAGTTCAGAAGTGCAGCCTGCTACTGCGGCTCCCTGTGCTGAATTTCTATTAGTGTTTACAGTTGTTCAACCTCTTTCTCCTCGTCGAGTTATGACAGAGTCATTGCAGAAGGCTTTGGGGTGAATTCTGAGATTATCCCCACTGAGATTCTCTGTTGCTCTTGGTCAGGATGCTTATGACTTTATTTCCACTTGCGAGAAGATGTTTTATCATCTTGGTTTATTGGATACTCATCGAGTGGGTTATACAACCTATCTGCTGAAGGTCCCAGCTAAGCTTTGGTGGAGGTCCCAGGTAGCTTGCTGACCTTCTTAGTTGCCTCTGTTGATTTAGAGAGAATTCTACCAGTCCTTTATGGCCAAGTTCTTACCATAGAGTAACCATGAGGGCCATATAGAACTGTTCACCTGATTGATGCAGGGATCTATGTCAGTGGGTGAGTATGAGATATGTTTTCACTAGTTGGCTCTATTTGGGGCTATGATCAATCCTATAGAGCCAGACATGGTTTATCGATTAGTTTGAGGGTTGAGGACTAAGCTACAATAGACTACAGAGATACTAGTTTCTAGCGGGTGACCATTTTAGAATATAGCAGACCATGCCTGCACTATGGAGGATTTGCATTATTAGGAGCCCACTGCCCAAGATAAGAGGCCACGCTATCAGGGCAACTACAATGATTCCCACTCTATTGGTAGAGGTTCAGGTTAGTGGGGCTTAGGATATCAACCATAGTAGCATCAGGGTCAGTCTAGCTGGCTACTTCAAGAATCACTTCATACTTTTGTTAGCCCTCAGTTTGATCAAAGTTACAATGGTCAGTTATCGAGGTGTATAGTATTTGGGGCATCAGGTCGTGGTGGCCAAACAGGTTCAACAAGCTCATATTAGCAAAGTAGGCTGTCAGGGATTTGTTATGAGTATGGTATTATTTTTAGTTTTGCCAGAGAGTGCCCCCAGCAGGGTACAGTTTAGCCAGCCACTCAGCCAGCTCAGCCTCTGAGAGTAGTGCAGCCACCCATCAGAAGAGGTGGTGCCCAGTGTAGGGTGATACCTAGCGTGGTAGGTCAGGTGATCAAGCTAGCGGTCAATCTTGTTAAGGTCGGCGTCTGTTCTATGCGGTACCTGGTAGACTAGAGGCAGAGGCCTCAAATACGGTGATCACATGTATGATTTTTGTCTACCGCCACTCAACTTTAGCATTTTTTGATCTTGGTTTTTCATGTTTGTATGTTTTTTCCTATTTTTTGCCTTCTTTGGGGTAAGCTAGTGAGCCTTTATCTGTTCATGTATCTATTGCTACCCTTGTAGGTGATTCTTTAGTAGCGGATTGTGTCATTAGATCCTAGTTGATAGATATTGGTGATCTTAAGACTTGGGCTGACTTGATGGTGTTTGATATGCTAGATTTTAATGTGATTCTATGCATGGACTGGTTAACCCCTCAATGAGCAATTTTGGATTGTTATGCCAAGACTTTTACCATAGCCATGCTCGGCGTATGCCCAATTGTATGGCAGGGTTTTGTTAGTCGTGCACCGTCTGGGATCATTTCTTATCTTCAATCTAGGAAGTTGATTTTGTGCGGGTGTTTGGCTTAGCTAGATTATTTCTAGGATGTTAGCACTGACATTTCTTCTCTCGAGTCAGTCCCTATGGTTAGGGAGTTGTTAGATGTGTTTCGGACCAACCTTCTAGTCTTTCCACCTGAGTGTGACATAGACTTTTCCATTGAGTTGTGTTAAAAGGGTACTATATGAGGTTCATCAAGGGGTTTTCTTCCATATAAGCACCTTTAACTAGAATGACTAGGAAGGATGTCCCATTTAAATAGTCGGCTCAGTGCTAGGATGGTTTCTTGAGGCTTAAGGCCTTATTGACTTCAGCTTCGGTGTTGACATTGCTACTTGAGAGTCAGCGCTTCTCAATGTATTGTTATGCTTCATTAGTTGGTCTTGGTTGTGTGTTGATGGAGCAGGGTCATGTGATTGCATATGCATCGAGAAAGCAGAAGGATCATAAGCGCAACTACCCTACTCATGACTTGGTGTTAGCAGCAATAGTCTTTGCACTCATCATCTGGAGGAACTATCTATATGGAGTTCACTATGAGATTTACACTTACCACCATAGTCATCAGTACATCATGAGTCAGCGAGAGCTGAACTCTAGGTAGCGAAGATGGGTTGAATTACTAAAGGACTACGACCTTACTATTCTGTACTATCCGGGCAAGGCAACAATGGTAGCGGATGCCTTGAGCCAGAATGTAGTGAGATGGGTAGTTTGGCTTCTCTTTTAATTTGGAGCGATCATTGGCCTTGGACATCTAGTCCTTCGCTAATCGCTTGGTTATACTTGATTTGTCAAATTCCACCACAGTTTTTGCTAGTGTTGAGATCCATTCTACTCTTGTTGATCAGATTCAGCATCATCAGTATGAGGATCAATGGTTGTGTGATATTTATGATCAGGTTTAATTGGGTGAGTGCAAGAGGGCTACTTTAGATTCTTATGGTACTTTGAGTTTGATGGCCATCTTTGTGTTTCGAGTGTTAGGGATTTGATTCAGTTGATTCTCTATGAGGCCCATTGTTCCAGATATTCTATCTATCCGAGCGTAGTTAAGATGTATAGAGACTTGAGACAGCTTTACTGGTAGAGTTGTATGAAGAGGGACATAGAAGATTTTGTATATCCGTGCTTGAACTGTTAGCAGGTTAAGTTTGAGCACATGAGACCTATTGGATTGATGCAGAGACTTCCCATTCCTAATTGGAAATGGGAAGAGATCATTATGGAATTCATAACACGATTGCCACATACTTCTTATAGGTTTGACATTATTTGGGTTGTTGTTGATAGCCTGACTAATTCTGCACACTTCTTACCAGTTCATTCTTCCTAGAGTGAAGAGAGGTTGGCTTAGATTTATCTTTGTGAGGTTGTCCATTTGCATAGGGTTCCATTCTCTATCATTTCAAACTGCGGTACTCAATTTACATCTCAATTTTAGAGGACTATTTAGCGAGAGATTGGTACAGAGGTTCAGCTTAGCACTGCATTCCACCCTCAGACAAATGGCCATTACAAAAGGACTATCCAGGTCCTGGAGGACAAGTTATGAGCCTGTGTTCTTGACTTTAGAGGTTCGTGGGATCAATATGTGACTTTGGCAGAGTTTGCTTATAATAGTAGTTGTCGTTCAAGTATTGGCATGGCACCTTTTGAGGCATTGTATCGTAGGCATTGCAGATCACCAGTAGGTTAGTTTGATTGTTTGGAGTCCCGACCACAAAGTATAAACATACTTCGTGATTCCTTTGACAGAGTCCAGGTGATTCAGGACAAACTTTGGGCAGCCCAAAGTAGGCAAAAGAGCTACACAGATCATAGATTTCATGACTTAGACTTCAGTGTTGGTGATCTGGTGTTTCTTCGAGTGTCACCCATGAAGGGCGTGTGTCATGCCTCAAGACTATCCCCTAGGCGTAACGCGGGACCCAGGACCACAAGTGCCCCAAATTAAACCTTGGTCATAGCATACTCAGATAAATATAAAGAAACATAGGGGAAGCCTACTTAATGAAGATAAACAACTATAACTTAATAGGAATGAGGCCAAGAAGTACCAAATCCAAAACACAGAATACAAGTCTAGCTATGTCTGAAGCCTCTATACTATCATAAAGAGTTTATGGGACAAGACCCCAACTAACTCAGAAATCCAAAGAAAGAACATGAAAGTAACTAGCATAGCTATGGTCCTCGAATAATGAGGACTCACCAACAGAAGTCTGCATGACTGGAGATCTCTAGCCAAGTGTTAGAGGAAGAAAACCCTTAATCTGCATCATCAAGAGGATGTAGCACAAAATATGCGTCAGTACTTGATGTGCCACCATTTTACGGCACTTTTGACGTCTCTAAACTAAGAACAATCGTACGTTTTCAAGCAACCATCGTCGTTTTTGATGTTTTATGTTATGTTTTCAGGAAATGGAGACAAACGTAGAAAAGGAAGGAAATCCGATCAAAAGAGCATTCTGGATAAGAGTGACGGTTGGAGTGACGGTCCGTCAAGCCAGTGACGGTCCGTCACCCAAACCATCACCCTGAGGCAGCACCACTTCCTAGTGGTGACGTCCACCGTGACGGTTCGTCAAGGTGGTGACGGCCCATCACCCAAACCGTCACAGTAAGGCAGTCCGCTACGCGGAATCCGAACGTTTTTGGGACTTTGTTTCCTAGACTCCTATAAATACCCTATGTTAGGTTTATTTTATTTGTTAAGCTTTTTACAATAGTTCACCCAATAATTCTAGGAGAGTTTAGGCGAGTTTTGAGAGAGGAAACACGCTACACACGTTTTCCTCCTCCTTCAATCTTGTTTTTGATTCGTTCTTGGGATCTTGGTTTTCTTGTTCTTGGATAATTGAAGATTGTTTCATTATATTGTAAGAATCTTTTCTTCTTTATTATGAATACGACTCTCTTCTCTCTTCTTAATAGCATGATTAACTAAACTTCCCACAACTAGGGTTGTGGGAGCCATGGCAAAAGTAGCAATATAGATTCCGGGTAGCGTTGGGTTCAATATATGTTGTCACGTTGTTAATCATTCATTATTTAACGTTTTTTAGTGGTTGCAAACATTAGAATATGCCTAGGTTTAAATTTGCTTGAGTAAAGAGATTAAAACCGGGAAATTTGGTTAACTACGAGGATTCGAGACTACCAACTCTCGTCTTATGATTAATGCTGTAACTAGATTAATCTACTTGATGTTTAGGATTGAAATATAAAAGCTAACCTTTTCAAGTTCGAGAGAATTGAAAAGGAAATTCGTCTATTTGGTTGAGAAATGTTTAGATGATATCATTAATTCAATCACATCGTGACATACATATAAAAAGCACCCGGTTAAGCTTAGGATCGACATTGTTACCATCGCAATGGTACACACTTCCCTAGTTCTCTCTCATATTGATTTCACTCATACGTTATTATTTGCTTTTGTTCACGTTTTGATCACGCAAAACCCCCCCTATTTACCGGAAAATATTAATTACTAGTCATCTACTTCACTAACGACTTAATTCGCACCTTATTCCCTGTAGGATCGACCCCAACCTCTGTTGGGTTCTATATTTGCCGACGACCGCTTACGCTTCTTAAATTGAGGTGTAGTTTGGGCGTTATCAAATTTTGGCGCCGTTGCCGGGGAATACGGTTGTTTATTAAGTCCGGTGTGTTTAGTTGACTCTTAGTCATACTTTCCTGCTTTTACGTTTATTTGCTGTTTTTGTTTATTACAGGGTATATAGTTGTGCATGCCGAATACCCGATGCTCGGGTGAATCAACACTACCCTACGACCCCGAGCTCGCAAGAACGCTAAGGCTAAACATGAATGTACAACAGGAGGAGGCAGCAAGGCTCGCTGCAGAACAACTGGCTCAACATCACTTGAATGATGAGGATATCGACTTGGATGGAGCTGGTGCCACGGGCGCTATTGCGATTCCTCCGCTAGCGCCCGGGGCCAAGTTCAACATTACTAGCACGATGATTCAGCTGTTGAATTTGAGAGGAGTGTTCCGTGGAGCTGCTGGTGATGATGCAAACCGGCACTTGATGAATTTTGTGGGTATCTGCAAGTCATTCGAACTGCCTGGAGTAAGTCAGACCGCGATTAGACTCAGGTTGTTTCCATTGTCTCTATCTGATGAGGCAGCGTTATGGTTAACAGAGCTAACCCCCGACTCTTTCACAACTTGGGGAGAGTTGAAAGGAGCTTTCCTAGAAAGGTTCTTTCCTCCCTCTAGGATGATACAGTTGAGGGATGAGATTAGCAATTTCAGGCAACAACCTCATGAAGCTTTACATGAGACTTGGTTGCGGTTAAAAAATAAGCTGACACAATGCCCGATCCATCAGTTGACCGAAGAGTTCTTGATGCAGACATTCTACCGGGCACTAAATTCGGCTACCAAGCCGACATTGGATAATGCAGCAGGTGGAGCATTTATGGGTCTCACTTTTGCCGAGGCCACAACTACTTTGGACAGGCTCACCAAAACCAACAGGGCCTGGCATACAAGGGATTCAGAGGTAGCAGCTAGCACTTATGCAGTTGGTGTGTCAGCAGAGCAGCGCAGGAAAGAGGAAGAACGGGACCATGACATGGCCCATCTAAAAACGCAAATGGACCTGCTGACCAAGCATTTGATGGCAGGGGGTATTGAGAAGGTTAAAGCTATGGGTTCCCAAGGTAGAGCAGCATAGTTCGAATCTGATGAGGAGGAGAATTATTTGGGTGGTTTCTAGGCCAACGGCCAAGGAAATCAAGGTCGGAACTATCAGAAGGACAACTACTATGAAAAAGCTGGCTACAGAGATCGCGATCAAAGGAACTGGAAGAATAACACTGATAGAGGTGGGCTATATGTACCACCTGGAAATCGAGATAGAGCTAGCACCGAGACATGGACGTCTAAATTGGAGAACATGATGGCGAAGATGCTGCTAAAGGTGGAATCTACTGACTCCACGGTAAAGGAGATGAGGACCGAACTATCAACAATGAGTCAGGTAGTGGATTCACACTCCACCTCGATCAAGCAATTAGAGCAACAAGTGGGTCAGATCTCGGAGGCTCTAAATAAAAGGAGGACAGGTACCCTGCCAAGTGACACTATTCAAAACCCGAGGAATGACGCGAGCTATATGGCGATCACCACCAGAAGCGGTAAAACGTTACTGGAATCACATCTGGTAATTCCGACTCAAGGTGATGACGCGGACGAAAAGATGGCAGAGGATTCTACTCAAGAGCCCGCGGTTAAAAGCAAGGAAGATGAAAAACTTCCAACTATGATGCCTCGACCACCGCTTCCGTTTCTGCAACGTTTGAAGAAAAAAGTGGATGATGGAAAGTTCCTAAATTTCATGACCATGCTCAAGCAGGTATCAATAAACATCCCACTGGTGGAAACGCTTGAACAAATGCCCGGATATGCCAAGTTCCTGAAGGACTTGATTACCAAGAAGAGGTCAGTAAGCTTTGAACCAGAAGATAACCTTCACCACTGCAGCGCTATTTCTTCAAGATCATTAGTGGAAAAGAAGGAAGACCCAGGTGCGTTTACTGTTCCTTGTACTATCGGGAAGCTCAACTTCGGAAGAGCATTATGTGATCTTGGTGCTAGCATCAACTTGATGCCACTAGCAGTTTACAAATAATTGGGTTTGGGAGCGCCCAAACCAACTACCATGAGGGTGCTAATGGCTGACCGTTCAGTAAAGCGACCAGTTGGAATATTGTCTGATGTGCTAGTAAAGATCGGTAAGCTTATATTGCCAGCTGACTTTGTGATCTTGGATTGCGAAGTGGATTTTGAAGTTCCCATAATCTTGGGACGACCTTTGTTAGCCACGGCAAGAGTATTGGTCAACATGGAAAGAAACGAACTGCCCTTCAGATTGAACAATGAAGTGGTCAAGTTTGATGTGTCCAAATTGATGAAGCAACCAAGAGACATGAAGGTGGTCATGGTTTTAAATGTTATTGAGGAAGCGCCTACATATGTGCATCTAAAGGAGAAGGGTTGTGCTGAGACCCGAGCTGTTATGAGAATGAAGTTGGGAGCGCAAGAAGAGAAACCTGTAGAGGAAGGCGGTGAAAATAGATCACCCAAACCGTCACAGTAAGGTAGTCCGCTACGCGGAATCCGAACGTTTTTGGGACTTTGTTTCCTAGACTCCTATAAATACCCTATGTTAAGTTTATTTTATTTGTTAAGCTTTTTACAATAGTTCACCCAATAATTCTAGAAGAGTTTAGGCGAGTTTTGAGAGAGGAAACACGCTACACACGTTTTCCTCCTCCTTCGATCTTGTTCTTGATTCGTTCTTGGGATCTTGGTTTTCTTGTTCTTGGATAATTGAAGATTGTTTCATTATATTGTAAGAATCTTTTCCTCTTTATTATGAATACGACTCTCTTCTCTCTTCTTAATAGCATGATTAACTAAACTTCCCACAACTAGGGTTGTGGGAGCCATGGAAAAAGTAGCAATATAGATTCCGGGTAGCGTTGGGTTCAATATATGTTTTGTCACGTTGTTAATCATTCATTATTTAACGTTTTCTAGTGGTTGCAAACATTAGAACATGCCTAGGTTTAAATTTGCTTGAGTAAAGAGGTTAAAACCGGTAAATTTGGTTAACTACGACGATTCGAGACTACCAACTCTCGTCTTATGATTAATGCTGTAACTAGATTAATCTACTTGATGTTTAGGATTGAAATATAAAAGCTAACCTTTTCAAGTTCGAGAGAATTGAAAAGGAAATTCGTCTATTTGGTTGAGAAACGTTTAGATGATATCATTAATTCAATCACATCGTGACATACATATAAAAAGAACCCGGTTAAGCTTAGGATCGACATTGTTACCATCGCCATGGTACACACTTCCCTAGTTCTCTCTCATATTGATTTCACTCATACGTTATTATTTGCTTTTGTTCACGTTTTGATCACGCAACCCCCCCCCCTATTTATCGAAAAATATTGATTACTAGTCACCTACTTCACTAACGACTTAATTCACACCTTATTCCCTGTGGGATCGACCCCAACCTCTGTTGGGTTCTATATTTGCCGACGACCGCTTACGCTTCTTAAATTGAGGTGTAGTTTGGGCGTTATCAGTACTATAGGATGTACCGAGTATGCAGAATATGCAAAATCTGAAGTAGACATGCTATACATGCTTTAAAACTGAAATCATACTATGGTAGTAAAAGTTCGAATGCAATGGACTCGATGCAATAACATAAACAAGATACACTTCAAAATATTAAGTAATAGCAGAAGTTCTGACATTTGAAAGTAAGAGTCAATGCATTTAAATAAACTGAAACAATTTTTGTGGGTGGTTCTCTAACCGACATAGACCATGTGAGCTACATGGAATCTGATGTATCTTCCCCATTGAGAGTACCCAATATACCTTACCAGGGTATAAAGGCATAACTGTGGCATGATCACTAGTTTTAATGCCCAACTGAGGAGCTAATCAACCTAAGGGGGCACGTAGTTCTTGGACTAAGGGTACGCTCACCCTATCCATTGGTGCTAAATACTACTCCCAAAACATACATATAGCTCATAATATACTTGTGACATATATGATGCCAAATCTGCTTGAAAAGCATAAGGACATATTTGATGTCATGCATATTCAAATCATAAGTCTTAAAGCTTAGCATAGCCATAATTCAAAATATACTTTTCTTTCTAAATTCATAACTTGAAGAATTATGCATGCAATTTCATGATAATAGAGGTCATGTTGTCTAAACACGCCAATATTACTCGAAAATATGTAATTGAGTGAAAACATACTATAATTCATCTATAATTCATGGGCTTTTGAAAACACTTAAGGAAACTCAAATAAATCATGGATAAGTAATGAGGAACCATGAATTGATGCATAACAACTGAACCCATAATTTTTCCCCAATTTGGGTAATAACCCTAATTTTATAAATTGATAATTCAAAGTAAGACATCGGGTTTTGGGCATAAGGGTAAAAGGTATCCCTTATTGAATACCCACATACCTTATTGAAGCTTGCTTTATCTAAGATGAAATGAAATGGAGACTAGAACTTTGAGCTTGAGACTTTGGTTGATGAAGTTTGTTTCCTCTTTTGGTAGATGAATGAGGAATAATTAGAAACTTAGGCTAACAAGAGTAGAAACCCTACTAAAAGTGGCCAAAACGACCTCACTTAAGAGTTAAAAGGGTGGGTAGTTACAAAAATACCCCCGGGATTTAATTAGAGAAAAGTTGTTAAAAACCTCGGCTTCAAGATCCACAGGTCTTTTCCACGAGCCATAGAAATAACCACGGTTAATGGATTGGATTCGTGGTTTCTAAGCTAAAAGATAGGCTGCAGATGACATTCCATGAGATAATAGAAACCTCTCGGGGTTTCTGTGGGATTTGACTACCCTCAGTCTAAGTTCCACGAGTTGGTTTCATGACTCATGGAACCATCCATGGATCGTGAACCTAACTCGTGATCTGCAGGACTGGATTTATGAGTCACTTCTATGACTCGTGGTTCTAACCACGACTCGTGAACTTGACTCGTGATTCCTAGAATTTCTAAATATTACAGAGTTTCTAAGTTTAAAAGCTGAATCGAATTCCAGGGTGTTACAATATCTCCCCCTTGGAATCATTCATCCTCGAATAAAGACTAAGCAAGAAAAACTAGAGATGAAAAATCCTAACAAACCAACAAAACTTAAAACTCAAGGATAAACATGAAAACTGAGTTTTTTAACTTAAAACATGACTGAACTAACTTCAAAAAACATGAATGCATGCTAGGATCATGAGGGAAACTGATGGAATAGAATCAGAGGGACATACTAAGGAGGAAAGTATTACCTTAAGCTTAAACTAAATTTGAAGGAAAGAGATGAGGGTACTTGGCTTTCATGGCTGCTTATGCTTCTCAAGTAGCTCCTTCAACTAGCTGATTTCTCCAAAGAACCTTTACCGAAGTGACTTCTTTATTCCTCAACCTATGAATCTGACGATCAAGAATCTCCACGGGAACTTCCTCATAAGTAAGGCTATATTTCACACTCACATTCTCCAAGGGAACAATCAAGATAGGATCAACAACACACTTTTTCAACAAGGAAACATGGAAAACCGGATGAACCGCTTCTATATTAGTTACCAACTCCAACTCATAAGCAACACTACCAACTCTCCTTAGAATGTGATAGGGACTAACATAATGGGGACTAAGTTTCCCTTTTTTACCTAACCTCATCACACCCCCTTCATCGGTGCCACCTTCAAAAACACCCAATCATCAAACTCAAACTCCAACTCTCTTCTCCTCACATCTGCATATGATTTTTGTCGACTCTGAGCAGTCTTCACCTTTCCCTAATGATCTAAATCTTCTCCATAGTCTCATGAACCAAATCTGGACTAATCAAAGGTTCCTCACCTATCTCAAGCCAACCAATAGGATATCTACACCTCCGTCCATAATTTGCCTCATAAGTAGCAATACGACTCGTGGTTCTAACCATGGTCTGTGGTTTAGACCTGTAATTCTTGGAAACATGAAATATTTCAGATGTTTAAACTTAGAAAGATGGTTTGATTGATGGGGTATTACAATATCTCCCTCTTGGGATCATTCATCCTCGAAAAAAGACTAAACAATGGAAAACTGAACAGAAAACAACCCAACCAATCAACAACACACAAAATCTAAAGAACAACTTAAAACATGACTGAATCAACTTCGAAAAAAAAAACATGCATGCATACTAAGATCATTAGGAGAGCTTGATGGAATAGAATAAGATCGACATACTAATGAAGAAACTACTACCTCAAGCGGAAATTGATCGGAAGGAAAGAGGTGATGGTACTTGGCTTTCATGGCTGATTCTGTTTCCCAAGTAGCTCCCTCAACAAGTTCATTTCTCCAAAGAACTTTTACCAAAGCGAGTTCTTTGTTTCTCAGCCTCTGAATCTAATGATCAAGGATCTCTATGGAAGTTTCTCATAAGTGAGACAATACTTCACACCCATATCCTCCAAAGGAACAATCAAGGTCGGATCACCAACACACTTCTTCAACAAGGAAATATGAAAAATTGGATGAACCACTTCTAATTTTGTTGGCAAATCCAACTCATAAGCAACGCTACAAACTCTCCTCAGTATCCTATAGGGACCTGCGAAATGGGGACTAAGCTTCCCTTTCATGTCAAATCTCATCACACCCTTCATGGGTCACCTTCAGAAAAACTCAATCATCAACTTCAAATTCCAATTCCCTTCTTCTCACATCCACATATGATTTTTGTCGACTCTAAGTGGTCCTCAACCTCTCCCTAATAAGTTGAACCTTATCCATAGTCTCATGAACCGAATCTGGACCAATCAAAGCTTCCTTACCAACCTCAAACAACCAATAGGAAACCTACACCTCCGACCATAAAGTGCTTCATAAGGAGCCATCTAGATGCTAGAATGAAAGCTGTTGTTATAGACAAACTCGATAAGAGGTAAGTGATCATCCCAACTACCTTTGAAATAAATCATACAAGCTCTCAACATATCTTCCAAAGTCTAAATGGTACGCTCTTCCTAGCCATCCATTTGTGGGTGAAAAGTTGTGCTAAGCTTAACCTGAGTACCAAGACCCTTCTAAAATGACTTCCAAAACTGGGATGTAACCTGAGTACCCCTATCCGAGATGATAGACAATGGAACACCATGCAATCTGACTATCTCATGATTGTAGAGTCTGGCATAATCCTCTACTGAGTTTGTAGTCTTGATAGCCAAGAAGTGGGTTGATTTAGTCATCCTGTCAACAATCACCTAAATAGAATCATGTTTCCTGTGAGTACGAGGAAAACTACTAATGAAGTTCATATTAATCGCTTTGCATTTCCAATTAGGAAGATCAATATCCTGAGTCATACCACCCGATTGTTGATGCTCTACCTTCACTTGTTGATAGTTGGGACACTTAGCCACAAAACTTGCTATGTCCCTCTTCATACCATTCCACCAATATACTTCCCGTAGGTCATGGTACATCTTGGTGGCACCGAGATAAATAGAATACCTGAAGCTATGAGCCTCTGTCAAAATATGTTGTCTTAAACCATCTACCTCAGGAACACATAATCGACCATGATATCGAAGCACACTATCTCCCCCTTGGGAGAAAGCCTCTACCCTCTGCTAATGGACTGCAACCTTCATTGGTGCAAAATAGGATCATTGTCTTGCTTTTCTTTCACTTCAACCACCCAAGATGATTCGAAACCATTCTGAACAATGACACCACCTTCTGTTAAATCCATAAGGTGAACTCGTAACCGAGCAAGTTGATGAATATCCTTGTCCAATTCCTTCTTTCTGACCTCAATCGAAGACACACTACCCATAAGCAACATACAAAGTGCATCCTCTATGACATTAGCCTTACCCGGATGGTAAAGAACACTCATATCATAATCCATAAGAAGCTCAAGCCACCTCCTTTGAAAAATATTCAATTCCTTTTGAGTGAACACATACTAAAGACTCTTATGATCGGTGAATACATCTATATAAACACCATATAAGTAGTGTCTCCAAATCATGAGTAGGGTATTTCTTCTCATGAATTTTAAGTTGTCTAGAAGGATAAGCAATCACCCTACCATGTTGCATCAACACACAACACAAAAAAACTCTAGAAGCATCATAATACACCACAAAGTCATCTAGGCCCTCGGGTAGAGCCAAAACTAGAGCAGTCATCAACCTAGTCTTCAATTCCTGAAAGTTCTTCTCACATTGATCAGACCACTGAAATTTTACCTTATTTTGAGTCAAAAAAGTCAATGGGGAAGCTATAGAAGAAAACCCTTCCACAAATCTCCTGTAGTAACCAGCCAAACCCAAAAAGCTCTTAATATCAAATGGGGAACTGGGTCTAGGCCAGTTCTTTAATGCCTCAATCTTGGAGAATTAACTCAAATACCATCTCTAGTCATAATATGATCCAGAAAAGGAACATAATGCATCCAAAACTATCACTTGCTAAACTTAGCAAACAAATGTTGATCCTTGAGAGTTTGTAACACAACTCTCAATTAGTTTGCATGCTCATCCTTACTCTGAGAATAGATAAGAATATCATCAACGAAAATAATCACAAACATATCCAAATAGTGTTTGAACACATGGTTCACAGAGAATTGCATAGATAGGAGGACGAAATGAACAAACCCACTTATCCTAAATCCATAAAGTTGCAAGAGCATTCATTAGTCCAAAATACATAACTACAAATTCATAATGACCATATCGAGTTCTAAAGGCTGTCTTTGGAATGTCACACTTTCTAACTCTGAGCTAATGACAACCAAATCTAAGGTCAATCATGGAAAAGTAACTGGCACCCTGAAGAAGATTGAACAAGTCATCAATCTTAGGAATGGGATACTTATTCTTGGTTGTGACCTTGTTCAACTAACGATAGTCGATACACATTCTGAGAGAACCATCTTTATTTTGCACAAATAAAACTAGAGCACTCCATGGAGAGATGTTGGGTTGAATAAAACCCTTATCAAGAAGGTCCTTCAACTGCTCCTTCAATTCCTTAAGATCTGCTGGAGCCATTCTATATGGGGGAATAGAGTAGGATGCATATCTGGAAGAAGGTCTATCCCAAATTTGATCTCCCACTTGTGAGGGACTCTGGGTAAATCCTTGGGAAATACTTTAAAAAACTCATTCACAATAGGGAATGACTGGAGGTATGGGGTCTCAAACTCCGTGTACATAACCCAAATATATGATAGACATAACCCTTAGAAATCATTTTCCTAGCCTTGAGATAAGATATAAAATGACCATTTGAGGATGGAGGACTACCCTGCCACTCTAAGACAGGTTCATTTGGAAACTTGAAACTGATAACTCAGGTATGACAATCAACTGAGGCATAAAATGCATACAACCAATCTATACCGAGAATTATATCAAAATCAGTCATCTCCAACTCAACTGGATCCGCTGAAGTGACTCTATGAAGGACTAAGATAGGGCAATTTTGGTAGATTCTTTTGGCTAGGACTGACTCACCAACAGGAGTAGAAACACAAAAGGGTTCTAAAAGTTGTTCAGGGTAAATTTTGAACTTGCAAGCAACATAAGGGGTCAAAAAAGATAAAGAGCCACCGGGGTCCAATAAAGCATACACATCGAGAGAAAAGACATTCAAAATAATAGTAAAAATGTTTGGTGAACTCTCTTGGTCCTGGCGAGAGGACATGGCAGAAGGGCAGTTCTGGCGCTGACCAGCAGAACTAGAAGCAGTGCCCTGCTGGGCTGGTAGACCTACTGGGGTAGAATGATTCCTGCTACCTCCCTATCCTTTCTTATCTTAAGGGAAATCATTAATCTAGTGTCAAACTTGACCATATCCAAAATATCCCTCTCTACCAACTAGACACTCACCGGGGTGACTTCTACCATATTTGTTGCAAGAAGGGTAATGAGTCCCCTTTGCAACACTCCCATGTGAATAAGAAGCTGATCCTCTACCTTTATAATCATGATGAGGCCTGGGGGGCTGAGTAGGAGCACTAGGTGAAGAATGAACGGGTCATGATGACTTCTTCTAAAATTAAGAGTAGTGTGCACCTGTGGACGTCTGATGGCTAAAACCAAAACCCTCTGATCTGGCCCTCTTGTTCTCTCTTTCCATCTCCCTCAAATTTTCTCCCATAATCTGATAATCATGAGTCATAAGTCTGGAAATATTTATGTCACCCAAAAGCATAGCAGACCTGCAGTCCTTCTTCACCAAATTTGACACTCCATAAGTGAACTTACTCATCTGATTTTACGGATCAGCCACCATAGATGGAGCATACCTAGAAAGTTGAGTGAACCTCAACCCATACTCCTGAACTGACATAGATCCCTGCCTCAAATTCATGAACTCTTTGGCCTTTGCTTGCCTCAACTGCTAGGGAATAATTGATCAAAAAAAGGCCTCTAAAAGCACTCCCAAGTCATAAGGACTACATCCCTAGCCCTAGCATCCTTCCACTGAGTATACAAAATATGATCTACATCCTTGAACTGATAGAAAGCTAGCACAACACCCTCAACACCAAACACTTGCATCACATCCAAGATCTTCTTTACTTCATCCATGAAATTTTATGGATTCTCACTAACTTTTGAACCCCAGAACTCAGGAGGGTTCATGTAAATAAAGAATTGAACTCGGGCCACAATCTCTCTACCTTGGGGATGGATGGGGGAAGGAGCCTTTTGATTGTCCTGAGTAGCTATAGTCTAAGCTAGCATATGAATGGCATTCCTATACTCTGCATTTGTGACCTCGAAGTCTAGAATTGAAGGGTTAGCATTTTGGGCAGCTCTGTGAGGCATGGCATAATGAGGAGGTATAATTTGAAACACATAAAGAATGTATTAGAAGGGTAATAGAGTTAAACTCTATTGCACAATATTGATCATAAAAGAAGTGGAGTTTTTCCTAAGACACCTCGTAGCTTCCCTCTCATAAGTGTGGCGTGCTTCACACACATGAAAGAGATTCTACTCGATGCAGCTTTCAGACACCCTAGGACTCTTGAACCTGAGGCTTTGATACCAAGTTTTTCATACCCCAAGACTACCGCCTAGGCATATCACGAGACCCAGGACCATAAGTGCCCCAAGTTAACCCTTGGTCATAGGATACTTAGATAAATATAAGTAAACATAGAGGAAGCATACTTAATGAAGATAGGAAACCATAACCAAATAGGAATGAGGCCAAGAAGTAGCAAATCCAAAACACAGAATTCAAGTCTAGCTATGTCTGAAGACTCTATATTGTCATAAAGAGTTGATGAGATAAGACCCCTACTAACTAAGAAATCCAAAGAAAGAGCATTAAAGTAACTAGCATAGCTATGGTCCTCGAATAATGAGGACTCACCAACAAAAGTCTGGATCACAGGCGATCTCTTGCAACATGTCTGAGGAAGAAAACTTGAATCTGCATTATCAAGAGGATATAGCGCAAAATATGCGTCAGTACTATAAGATATACTGAGTATGTGGGTCATGAAAAATTTGAAGTAGACATTCTATACATGCTTTAAAATAGAAATCATACTATGGTGGTAAAAGCTGGCTGCTTCTTTTCCATGCGATTTGCTTCGCTTTATTTTTAGAATAAAAAGACCAAATGAGAGTGAAAGGCAAGGGCAAGAGATAGAAAGGATAGTCCCTCGCGCGAAGAACTACTACTAGAAAATGGTGAGACCATTAGTGAAAGAAGGACTAAGGAGGATCCTATCTTTTAGGAGAAGGGGGAGTAGGAGGAGTCAATTTTCTTTGAAGATCGAGGAACGTAGTGTCGGACAATTATGCCATTTGGGAGAAGTCTTCTATAGAAGAAAAGCCTGTTACGAGTAAGTGGAGAGGAAAGATCTCTAAAGATTCTTATCTCATTCCATTTCAGTGGCTCAACCAGTAACCAATGGCAAAAACTCAAAAATCCATGGTTTCCCGGTAGAACCCTATTTTGCCCTCTGCTTATGTGAGTTTTAGCTGCCTTTTACTCTGCTTGCTTCTGACTCCCTATGAGCCCTTAATTTTTCGGAGGGTCGATGGGACATGGGAGCCTCAGTTCATGCATCGGTTTACCAAAATAACCTTTGCTCTCCCACTTCCTTCTAAGGCAAGCAGCCCTTAAACAAAAAGGCCCTGGAATGCCAACAGGCGTCTATTATTGAATTCACCCGACGCCCTGACTCATTGTACTAGTTACTGCTATAGCTAGTTCTATATTGGTGTATTGCTAGTGAACTTACAAAGCGAGCTATAAAGGTAGAAAAAATAGATCATTCCATAAGTTCACACTAGTCAGCTTGATCCACCTAACCAAAGACACAGATTTTTTAGTCATTGAAGAATCACACAGATGACAGATACTCTTCCAGCTCTCACCTACTCTAACCTTGACAAACTGAGAATGCATCAGATGAGATAAGGAATATGTGATCAACATAGAGGTTTTCCATATATTTGGTCTAAAGCTTCTAGAGCACCGGTTTCAAAGAGGATGCTAAGTTTCTCGAAGAAAGGTGGGACAAAGTAGGGGAGGGGAGTCTTGTCTCCTTTCACTTTGTCATACTCGGAGGTCCTGAGAGTACATGCCAGATGAAATGACGGTGTCCAAATCCTAATAAATACCACATTAAGCGCGTGATCACCCAGATTCCTAATGCCTTAATTATATTATATATATATAAACATATCGATGTCAGCCCCCTTCCTACTCCAGCTAATGGAAAAATGCCTTTGAATGGTCGTAATCGTTGGTCTTTTCACTCCCCACTCTCCACCCTAAAAAAAACTTTCCACTATATCTCAGGAGTAGTCAAACGAAGTACGGCGGGTTCGCGAGTCGAACTCGCTCTCTTGCCACTCATTTCACTCGCTTGAGTAGGACTCAATCACTCTTTGAGTTTGGAGGACCATTCGTTATTCACTGTCTTCCTATTACCCACAGGGAGCGCATCAACCACGATGTATATTATCATATAGAAAGAGGCAAAGTGTAGTGATTCGTACTATCAAAAAAGTTTCGCTAACCGCCAGGCAATAGAATCAGCCGATAGGCACAGCCAAGCGTAGGGAATCATATAGATAAGCCCCTACCTGCCAGCATGCGGATGGACGCACAACACCAAGGTATGTTGATTTTTACTTTATCTTCTTTCCTCCACTTCTCCATACTGTTGAACCATGGTATCTCTCTCGTAGATGGTCTGGGAGGTAAGTTATGTAGGTGTAGAACTCTTCCTAGGTTTTATTCGATCATGAATTACCAAAGAATTAATTATTAGTATGCCTCAGAAGACCTTCTCGCAGATGATTTCTAGTATGTGCCGCGAGTGGCTTCTCGATGAATAAGCTGTGATTTCTCTTGTTGATACAGTTTCATTTTTTTAGGCAGTTTCGTATTCTAATGATCCCGTCTTACCTGATGATTAGGATTTGGTTTCCCTATTTGAAAAAAGGAGATCTTTGTCACTCTCACTATGCTTTACACATAAAATTATACTACTTTCAAGGGATCGAATAGATTGATTTGAGAACTTGTTTCAGGGCCTGAATGTCATAAATTCTTTAGAATTCATTCACTTCAAGACTGGTTCTGAATGCTTTTTTATTTCATTTTTTCACCGGGCTTGGACCATGTCTCCTGAACAATCTATGTACATATGGCGTAAGATGATTCCACATATCGAGGTCGGAATGGGATCGAGTATCAACCCTTCTCCGCAAACTCTTTTAGTTGTTGGATGCGCAAAATAACCTATTCCCCTTTACAATGACTCGGTGACCTTTGACACGTTACACCTTGAACTGCAAGTTAAGTGTTGCTCTATCCTGGGTGTTTGACAAAGTTCATTGTTATATATGGTGGATAAGATAGACATAACCAAAACTCTGCATAAATCGTGAAACTGTTGAGCCACATGCTTTCTATGGGAAACTCGAGACTCTATAGAATTGTGAAGTTCTAGTTATCACACGCACTTGGTGCGCTTGACTTTCTTAAAAATTCTTTTTTAACCAAGTGGTTCGAATTCTAATAGACCGAGGAGCTCTGTAAGCCACCTAAAATGGACAATGTGAAGCATTCCTCGGAACCCTTTAGAGATAGGGGAAAGATTTTCCCCAGCTTGGCGAATCACATCCCCGCGTAATGAATTGCATTGCAAACCTCCTGATTGTCCTCTTGTCATTTTCCGTTGCATGTTTGGGATACGTTTGGTGTTCAATATATTCCCTGATGTCAGTAAACTATGGCGTTGGGTGACCTTTCAATGGCCAACATCATTAACAAGCGTAGGATTCAAGATCAGGTCCAGGATTCGAGTCAAATCAACCTTCCCTCTCATCTCAGGGTGAGGCAAGGAATTGTTTCAAATGTTCGTTGTTCAATATCTCAGATGCTCAAGAAGTTTTACTAGTTGCTCCTCTAGGCTGGAGTATTAGACTTGTTCTGCTTCGATAGAGGCACTGTAACCGTAAGTGGAATAATAATCATTCAGCTGATTGCTCTTATCCTTCCTACACTGACACAGAAGAGAGAGAGCACTCCCCAAGCCAAGGTGCCAAAGAGAAGATGTGCAAACTAGTCTATCAGAAGGAGAAAGCGAGGGAGTGATATTTTAGGTTTTATTAGGGTAGACTGAAGACCAAGACAATCTTGAACCTCAGACCTAACGCCCTGCCTACTCATCTTTAACTGGTTTATTTCCAGCTACATGATGGAAATCCCCTTAGCCAATCGTCAATCGACAGCTCAAAGCTGACCGATACAACCCGCGTGCTTGCCTACTCATCTTTTACGGGACTATTTCCAGCTACATGATGGAAGTCCCCTCGGCCAATCCTCAATCGGCAGCAACTCAATCTTAGCAAAGTAAAGTCTCTGCCCCTATCGCTTGATTGATCTGATCAGACACTTTCTCTTCCTTACTTTTGACAGAAGTTTCTGGATCTCCTCATTTGGGTTAAGATGTGGCTAAAGTCTTTCCGATGGTAGCGTATATTACGCTCGAGGTCTCTCGAGCCTCCTGTTGTACCAATGTCTCCATTTTAGGGGAGGTAATGAAATTCTGGTATGGACTTTTGTGGGAGGACATCCTAATATAAGGTCCTCCCTTTCTCGGATGAGGGTCCTTTCCTCTTCTTCCAAAGTGCTTATTTGGTTTACGAGTTGTTGAATGCATTGTTCCACCAGCTCCGGATAAAGAGCAGGCACGCGTTCTAAAAAGGCATGCAGAGGTTGCTGCCATTGGCGCTTTGCATTTTCAACATTAAGAATTCCTTGATTAATTTGAGAAAGTCTTTCAGGGGTTGCTGGATCCATATCTCCCTTTGCTTTGCCAAATAGAGAAAGCGACTTCTATTTAGAGACGTTGGAAGCCCTTTCTCTTTCTTATTATATTATTTGTAACCCTATTTTTATTAGGTTGTCTTGGTTCCATAACATGGTTTAAACCTGGCTTTTCATGAATATGGAACTGTGCAGTAAACTGATGTTGTGAGGCGGAGATAGCTGCACTTCATGTTCTTTTTTGCCTTCGATTCTTTAACGCTTCTTTCAGGTCTCGCTACCCCTGAACATAAGAAGAATGTTATAATATAAGAGCGAGGTGCAAGTTCTGCATAAAGTTCTCTTATCCGTTGTTCAAGCCTTTCTTTGAGCAGAGCGCTTTCTTTCCGGTCATTGGCAAACGTAGATGGGCTTTCACACCCTCTTATGTTGTGGGTGGGATGAAGGCATCTATCTTATTATATTATATGGAAGAAGATCATTAGATGTTTAGCGGCTAGAACAAAACAGGGGGAGCCGCACAACACATAGCTGGAAGTTAGAGGGCCCATACTACTTGCCTAACCCTTCGCTCTGAGAGACCGTAGATCGGAAAGCACCTTCTAAACCACCCCATTCATCCAAAAGAAAAGGGAAGGGGCCTATGTATTTGCATGACCCATACAGATTTAACCATATCTATTCCCGGAGCCACTCCCCTAGCGGTCCTGCCACCATGCCGCAGAATGGGAGCTCGTGTGGAACCTTTTATTCTGGCATAACAGCGGTAGAACGTAACAAAATATTACGGCCTCCTAACATAGGGGATGGAGGTACGGTAAACTCGACCAAAATATGAGACCCGAAGGGCCCGGCATGCACAATCCTATCCTATCCGAGTCCGAGCCCTTTTTGGAAAGCCGTCCGTAGCATCATAAGGAGGACTCCTCTTTCGAGAAAAAGAGAATGGTACATAGGAGGATGGTCTTTCTCAATGTGGTGTATAGCACGAAAAACCTTTCGATACAAGATAAAGCTATTCACATGAAAAACATATGAATCCTTTCTTATCTTCTTTCCCGAGAGGGAAGGAGAAATAGGGTCTTATGGAGGGAGGGGGGAGGGAAAAGGCTTTGCCCTACCTATCCCGATAGGACCCCATAAAAGAATGGGAGCTATTGAGAGGTTCTGTATTGCCGAGACGAATGACAGCACTTTTGTACGTGAGTCCAGGGAAAGCATCTATGTATAGTGATAGTGATCCATCGCCTTGACTTGAGTCTCCACCACATCTATTTCTTGGCGCTTGTAGCGGTTGGTTAGGCTAGGCTGGTTAGAACTTCTCCGCAGTTCTCATTTCTGGTTGAACTAGGGAGGATCGACCAGTCATCTTCTTTGATGCACCCTATCTCTGTCTTTATTTATTTGTCTATTCTAATATGTTGTCCCAAAGCCTTCAATTTGCCTTTCCCTGTAGGAATTCCTCTTTCATTCGTTCTTCTATTGAATTCACTATATCTAACCAGTTGAGTTCCAGAGCGTCTCTTTCCCATAAGTACAAGTCTGGCAGCTACTGGTAGCACCTCATTATTCAAGAATCTTTCTTCAGAATGGATGATGAATGGAAGCGAGATTTGATTGACGTATAGAAATTACAACTACAGATTTGATCCCTTTCTCTTAGGGAATCTCGACTAGACGAGGGAGATATAAAGGTAACGTTGACGCTGCGGAAAAAAAAGTCATTGCATAAGTAATGAATGAGCTAATTTCTTATTAGAGGCCTATTTGACTAGACATGTCTCCTTTACTGGGGGTTTCCACAGATAAGTCTTGCTCTGACTTGCCAAAAGCGTTTAATATTGAGAATGTTTGATGTATTACACACTGGTGGAATTGCGTAATAAGGCTTTTAACTAACTTAGTGAATCGATTTAAACTAGTAAATATAGTATGTTTTTGTTGGAAGTGAGTCCCTTCCTCAATCCCTATCCCATAGGTACAGTGTTTGAATTAATAGAGAACCTTTCCTTCTATATGAATCGATATTATTCCATTCCAAATCCTTCCCATATTCTTGAGAGATTCCCTCTCTATATCTTTTGATCTATCAGAACTGATCAGGCTATCTATCCATCGATTTGAAAATAGCACGCTCATCTTGCTTTTCGTTCATTTTTTCCATAAAAACATAGCCGCCATAATAAGAAGGAAGCCTGCACCCACTAGTAAAAATAATATACCTTGCTAGAGTTTCCCGATAAGGGGTCTTAAACAACATAAGAATGACCAGGTGGAGTAGCACAAGATCTGCCTCTTGGCTTATGTATAGATATTGATTCATTCACACAATAATTTGCTTCTTGTATCGATGAATTAGAAGAGATGTCAACTAGCAACCGTATCTGGAAACAACGAACTGAAACTTTTAGAGTCGAGTTTACGCTCTTTCCTCCTCTTTCGATAAGCTTTTCATAGATGTAGTCATACTCAAGTACCCTTGCAGGAGAATCCACTTTGGAAATGGAGAGAATCTCGGGATGCATATGCTTTTTCAGGGTTGAAGGAAGAAGTAAGCGCAGCTATTGGACTTCTTTGTGGTATGGCAGCAGTAGCAAAGAAAGAAGCTGCTCACTCTGCTTTACCGAGAAAGGGAGCAGTGAGAAAGGGGTAACTATCATACGGAAATGAAACTAGTAAAGTAAGATACCGGAACTCTTGCTTTTGTCTTATCTTTACTCTTCCCCACATCCTCCCATTGCCTATCCGCTCAACTCTGATACCCGAATCTCCTTTTGTTTGAAGTTTATTGGACATGAATAAACTCGAATAGACCGCTGCTTCTGTTTTCTGCCATATGGGTTCAGTTTAATAATGTTATTACCGGACTCCATTTATTGAATTTAGTCTAGCTATATTACTCTGGTTTTACGATCTTAATCTAATTATAGTAGACAACCTACTTTTTTAATAAAGAGAAGTTGCTTCCCATAGCTATAGCTAAGGATGTATCATTATTGGTCTTCCATCTACGGCTTGGAGAAGTAGTTTTAGGATGAGGCTAAGCCCCTTTCGCCTACGTTGTCTTAGTCTTGGATAGAGTCCATTACCTATCATTCTTTGTTTGAATGAGACTATCTGATTTTCATTTCAAACTGAATGTAATAAGAGTGAAAAATTAGGAAATTTCGTACGAAAGAGAGGCTATGTAGTATGGCCCCTATCCCTTCATTTTACGCCAGTTGCTCTGCTCCTTATCCCTTTGGGGCTAGAATTGGATTTTTCCTCTATCCCATCCTGACTCATCCATTAAACCTTTAATCGCCCTGTCTTCTAGCTATGAAAGATATGAAACACATGCAAGAAAATATTGCACTAGTCACAGAGAGAAGACATCCAATCGAGTCATAGAGAGTAGGGAATTCTGATAACTTAATTTGAAAGACTTGCTGGTCTAAGAGATATTGGGCTTATGCTTATGGGGAATCTCAGTAGTCTACCTAGAATGCCTGCTCACTACCCTATTGAGCATCCGGCCAGAACTCATGTATGGAGAGTGCCTGTTGGATCACTTATGCCTATGCAAAGATAGAGCACCGCTAAGTGAAATCGAATGGAAGAATCATTGAGAAGGTCAGAGTATGAGGAACTACTAAACTCAATCACTTCCTGCCCTTACCCTTCAGTTTTCTAGTTGAGGTCTATCCTGCAGAGGTACTCAAATTGGATACCTTATCTTACCTTATCTGACGTTGGACGGGATTCCTAAGTCGAATGACTGATCTCCAAACTCTTTACGGCTCTCTATTTCTCCTGCTATCAAGAATCAGGAAATGCGGAACTTTTACTCTTCTTTAAAATGTCAGGAAGCATTCTCTCTGCCCCTCCGTATCTGACCCTGACCCACGTTTTATCCCTCTTTCATCATCCAAGTTGCATACCTCCTAAGCAGTCTACCATTGAAGCTTTCTTCTTCGGAAGACTTTTCTTGGTCATCAATATGACCTGTTCTAAATAGTACTGATCTTATTCTCTGAACAATTGGAATTTCGTACTTCTGTTGGATCCTCCCTATCTCCTGATTGAGCTTGTGTAGGTAGATGTAAAGAGCAGTTATCTATGTAATTACGGTCTTTGTTGGCCGTTGTTCCGGTCGAGCACTCTCTTTTCTTTGTCCAATTACATCTTACCAAACAAGACTGACTTCTTACCAACCCGTGAAGGATTATGAGGCTAGACCAGGTATGAGGAATGAATCTATATCTGTGCACGGAAGTTTCTGGCCGGAGGCTTGATTATCGGTATGCTTGCTTCGCCAGTAATGATAGATGATCAACAAGTCAAGAAAGGATTTCCCGCATAAGGCACTAATATACCGGTTCCGTGAGTCATAGTTCTGTCTCTCAAGTTCTTAGTAGGGGTACAAAATGCGATCTTTATTAACATACGATATTATTTTTCCAACTCACAGGTGTAAGCAATATAGTACAGTGTTGACTGGTGTGCTTTGGTGTAACCGAGGGGCTGGAACCAAAGAAAGACTGTACCCGGCATCCCTTCCTCTCATCAGGCAGCTATCTCGAGCTCATTAAACACCTGAAGGGTGAGCTTATGGCGGTTAGCTTCTAGCACTAAATAATAGGCATTAGGCATTCTGAGCTGAAAGGAGGAAAGCAAATGAAGGGAGGCATTACGGGCCGACTACAAGAAAAGAAGCACAGAGCAGCCGTCAAAAGGGCTTCCGTAGAGTGGTCTAATCCCAGGGTAATCTTTGGGGATTTCTCCATGCCCGACAAAGAGAACTTGGTGTGAATCGGGGTAGCTAGCTACCAGCTCGTCTAACTAATGTACTGATAGTGAAGTAAGACCAAGCTCATGAGCTTATTATCCTAGGTCGGAACAAGTTGATAGGACCCCCTTTTTTACCATTAGCAAGAACTTGTCTGTCTTACTAATAATATTCCTTAGCGTACATATGTACTACAACCCTCCCCTCTGGGAGGTGTTTTCAAGGGAAGGCGGACTCCGCAGCTGTGGACCGGGCACTATCACTATACTATGCGATGCTTTTTACCAAAAAAATGCATTCTTTCTGCCAGCCTTTATAGGAGTAGGGGAGCGTGGTGAGATAGATAGACGTCCAATCCTGCAGCAGCTAGTTTCTCGGCCTTAGTCTTGGGCTGATCTCAGACTTCAAAGGTAGACAACAGTCAGTTGTTTCACTTCAGTAAGAGGTAAGGCAGAAAAAGGGAAAAGGGATAGGTAACTTGACTTTGAAAACTCAAAACCCCTGCTTTTGCCAGCATGACAACAAGCACGAACTGGAAGCAAGGAGTCAATTGAATGATCAAAGCATCAATTGCTTCCAGTTGTGGCCTTCTTGGCTTGAAACCTTAATATCAAGGAACCCCCTCTATTACACAAGTAGGTAGAGACCTGGAGGGTCGTAAACCCTAACGGGAAACCTTTCACCGCGCCACATGATTCTTTCTGATTGTTGTTAGCAGTTACAGCAGAGACAGAGATAAAAGCGTAAGAAGCCCAAGAATCTCTAGGCCCTCGTCTTTATAGGAATTGTCGTTCACTTGTTTCCAAAACTATAGGAGAAGGGTATCCTATTTTATGAAGCGGATTCGACTGGAGATGGGTATTTAAATGTAGATTCAGTAGATTCATATGCGTCTTGGGAAGAATAGAACTTCTAACTCCAAGCCTACCCTACCCAAATTTTTTAGATATTGATGTAGCCTCTTGTCGATACTACTAGTCTTCTTGCTACCTACTAGAAAAATCCCATCAAGATAGATTGAATCGATGACCTATACTTCAACTAAAGGCACAAGGGCGTAGCGAGCACAAAACAGAGGAAATGCACATGGGTCTCCTTGAAGAACATTTTGGTATAGTTTCAAAGTTTTAAGTTGGAGCCTCACGTCACGAAACAAATGTTTTGTTTTCAAATCAGCTTCTAAGAATGGCTGGGAATCGTCTTCCTAAAAAGAAGAGTCTTCCTTTGAAAAAATCAACCTTTTAATTCCTTAGATAATCAAATAAAGTTTCAAACCGGTCAGGTCAATCATTTCAAAGGAAGAAAATAAAGGCCGAAATTAAGATGAATATCAACCCGGTAAATTACCTAACTTTGTATAGCTAAAAGTCACCAAATCGGTAGAAGGTATGGGTCGAATTATGATAAAAAAGGTTCGGTGGTTGTATAATTCCCAAGCTGAAAGTTGTATACTTTAAAAGTAGATGGAGTGATTAAGCGGCCCTAGTTGCTTTCTCCGAGTCACCTGATATGGAAAGTGGACCTGAAAGACCGAAAATGAATCGTTTAAAAGTCTCTTACAAGAATTTTTCAAAAGAAAGACCGCGCCATGGACTGGATGATAGAGGGTAATCGTGGTATATTGAGAGATTTTGGAATCTTAATCCAAATTAGATTAGTATAGGAATATGGAATAAGAGGCGGACCCCAGTAGGATGGGGAGACACCCCAGAATTTAGGAAAAAAGCCGATTCCTCCTTGAAGGCCTAGTAAGAGCCTATTCATAGTTGATTCTCGAAAGAAGTGAAGAATGACAACGACTCTCTCTTCCCAGTAGCAAGCGAGGCAAAAAAGACCGCTAACGCCCTTTGTTTTATCAAAATCTAGTGTAACTAGAGAACAATCGAAAAGATTCTGGCAATATATGAGAATGATTCATCACCATCTTTGCGTATTAAAACAAGAATGTCCATATCAAGTCATCGATTGACATAAAACAACATATCCAGAATTGGGATCTCTCTCGTAATGGATGGTTGTTGTTCTTTTCAAGCTAGCCTTTATTCTTTTTGGAAGTCATGACAGACGGACCCGCTTTGAGTTCGCTTCCTATTTGGCTTGACTTTTCCTTCTTCCGATGGTTGCTCCTATAACTCGGGCTTGAAGCTTCTATTAGCGCTAAGGTGAGATATGAGATAGTATAGAAAGTGTGTGTTTCTTTATCAGTTGATGGACTTGAATTTTTTTTAGCCTCTCGTCTTCGAGAAGCCGTGGGCTAAGTAGTGCTTTCTTAAAGCCTGTAACCCGGTTAACGTAAGAACCAATCTCAAGCTGGATAAGAAGGGAAATACAGACTAGTGAGAATAGTCGTAATTCAACTAGGCCGTGAATTAGTGGTTTACAGAGGCAATTAGTCATCTGCTTACGGCTAATCTTCTCTTCGAATCATATCTTAGAATAGGTTGGAACTATTTTGATATGCTTATTCTAAAAGTACGCATTTCTTGCTCTAAGTTCGCTGGGTTGGATTGAACTAGTTGATTTGGCAGGAAGATAATGGCATAAAAGAAGCATTCCACTTTTGGAAAGAGAAGAGTCAGTCTGATTATAAATCCCTCTGTCTTGCATTGGGTTAACTGGAGGCCAAAAAAGCACATCTAGTTGAAAGACTCACATTCTTATTTAGAATGGGAAGATCTTTCAGTTCGTAAAAGCTTAAGCTTAAGAGCTTTATCCATAAGTAATGAGAGGAGACTTTTAGAAAACCCTCATGCATTCTCTGGAGAAAGAGATCTTACTGCTACCTCCGAGTCTGACAATCTAGTTTTCTAGGCTTTTAGCTTTAAGAATCCTCTTTCTCTCTGATCCTTCGTGCATTCTTTATCCTATTCCGATTCAATTTAGCCTTTTTTCAGCTACTTCATTAGGATAAGGAATGGGACCCCCCGTCACCTGAGACATACACAACACAGTGCAAGACTTCTTCCATTGTCTAGGGTATATTCCTACATTTCATTCAGATGGGTTGACCAATTCATGTGATTGTTTATAGTTGGCAATTGTATGCTCCTGGATTAAACATAAGAATCCAATTCTTTCTTTGGATTGATTCATTCGTTAGTGTCCACTTGTGATTTGACCTACGACTGATTTCAGGATATATCACATACAACTACTTTAATTTAATTATGGGGTCCTACTCGAGTGCAGTCATTCATAGGTGTATGGTACTTTACTTACTATTATAAGTTGATGACTACAATGGATACATCTGGATTTCTTTACTTAGAGAGAAGTCCTAAGCTCTTTATAAGTTTAATATATAGAAAGTTTGGAAAATAAGTCAAATCTCCAGATCAAGAGGTTGAGTTCTGAACTACGGCGGAGAATACATATCAAGGGTCTTTGATTTCTTGCTCCTAAAGATAGGAAATGTGAGCTATCGTGTGTTCATACTCCGCTGCAGAATGGGGTTTAGGAAGAAAACACCGACATATAGTTATAGTTGAAATGGCTTTGACTTTGATGATAAATAATGGACAAAGAATCTATGGGTTGAAGCATTCACTACTGCAGTGTATTTAATCAACAGATTGCCATTTTATCTTATCGATATACAATCTCCCTTTTCTACTCTTTATGGTTGTGACACTTTTCAGGGGGAGATCACTACCCTTTCAGAGACATCTGACTGGGTTACTTTAAAAAAATCTTCAAAGCACAATTCCGATAGTACAGTTCAAGGTGCTGATAATTCATCTTCAAAAATCATTCTATCTCTGTTTGCCGCCTCAAGAGAGCACTTTATGGCCTTAAACAAGCACCCAACCTATACAAAGGGCTATAGCTATCCACTATAGGATTTTTATTCTAACAATCCCTTATTTTGTATGTCACGAAATCATGAAGCGAACTCATTCTATTCAATATCTATATGGGGGAAAGAAGATCGAAATTGAGTCACACATACTAGGAGGCTACGACTTCAAGGAATGGACTCGATCGAACGGCCAGCCACTTACTATTTTTATAGGATATGAAATCCAAAAGACCATTATTAGCGTGTAGTAGATTAGCCCGAGTGCGTAATAGACCAGTCAAGAAGAAATTGATTTTGATTCCAGTGGGGACAGCTATGATCATGGTAGCTGCATTAAAGTAGGCAGGGGTATCAACGTATAAGCCCACAGTAAACATATGATGATCCCAAACAAGAAATTCAAGAACACCTATATTGATCATGGCATAAACCATGCCTAGATACCCGAAAATCGGTTTTACCGAAAAAGTCAAAACGATATGACTTATGATGGGAAAGCCAGAACTCTTGTAAACCATCTTGATAAAGGGTAGTGGTAGGGACAGTCTCAGTACCACTGAAAGTGTGATAGTCCTTCAAGCAAGGGACTTGGGCAAACAAAGTCCTTACTCGTATTCCACCAACTTATTTCACTTCTTTTTTCTTTTTCTCTTATTGCTAATTGGAACTCCGGCTCCGGTGACCTCCTGAACCTTATCCATTACGTCAACCCTTCTTCAACAAGGGGAAGATAGGAGGTAATTCCCTTTTTCACCCTAACCTAGTCCTGGTTTGGTTCTCCAGTGGAAAGATTTTATATACCTTCTCCTACCCTATAAAGTTAGGAAGACTGACACTATGCTTTATAAAAAGCGAAATCATCATGTCCCTTGCCTGCGAACTTCTTTAGTAGGGAGGAGATGCCATTCCTCACGTTTACCGTTGTCCCCAAACTTCACTCTTTCAACACTTGTATACTTTCTAAAGAGTCAAGCATGCCCCTGTCCCTGTCTCTAAGTGTTTGATCCACCGATTCACTGAGTGACTTTTTCTTACCGCTGTGCTGGAGTCCCTATCTCTTAAAGAGTTGGTGTGGAAGACTTCCCCCTTGTTTGCTGATTGAAGAGAGCCTTATATGGCTTCAAAAAAACAAGAAAGGCCCTTTCTATATTATTAGTCAGGCGCGCTAGCTTCAAAAAACAGCGCTAATGAGCAAGAAAAGGGATGCGCTAAGGCGCAACTCCGCCCGATCCCGAATGCACATTTTTTGGGTTCATCTTCAATTGATGTTTTCTTAACGCTTCGAACATCTTTCTGATGGTGAAGGAAGAATTGGATGTGGAAGGTAGTATTGAGCAAATGTGTGGAACAACATTCCCAGTATGACTTGCCTAGCTAGTGCTTGATAGCTGACTAATCTAAATGAATTTCTGTTGTCCATCCCCAATCTTGAATATGCCATTCACAAACTTTTCTACATCCACGCGCGAGGTTGGAATTGGAAAATTAATTGAATTGAAGAATTCAAATTCAGTGCTCTCTGAACCGTGCGGGAAGGTTTCCCATTACATGGATAACCAACTTGATCTTCCGCGGGAACCGTATGTCCGAACAGGACTGGAAAAAAAGGTAAGGTCTCACTTTCCTTTGCCACTCAAGTGTACATAATTTTATTCTTCTATGTCTATTAAGTGTTTTGATCCTTGCGCCGATTCTCGTCTTTCTTTCTTCTCGGTAGGAAAGATATCACCAGAGTATAGCACAAGATCGTCTTTTCTTGCTGCCATGAGGTCGACCTGTGAACAAGGTAAACCCAATGGGAACCAAAAAATGAGAGGTACCGCATTGGGTAGAAGACGATCCAAAAAGTGAAGGCTCACCCAGCTGAAGGAAGGGGGTGAGATAGGCAAGAGGTAGCTTGCTTCAAAGCCGGCAGGATAAATGCCTATATTGC